>JFFI01002110.1:67756-82721 GCA_001563125.1 Colletotrichum salicis
TCCTGAACTTGCTTCCTCCTCAGGAATGCTTGCCTTCGAAAGCATCTGAAAACAGGTCTGCCATTGCAGTGGACAATTTGATCGTACGGCAATATGGACCCTTGCGAAGACGCTGAGAGCATGACCGATCCTGATATCATGGGATCTGGGGTAAGCCTGTCTCTTCAAGTGTATTTATCCAGTTCTGACACAGATAAGGTTCTACTGGCATTCATTTTCCCAGTCCTAGCGTCCCATATCATCATGACCATGGCCTACATCACTCGCAGGGCGAACCCACAAGCCTTTACACAAATTGACTCCCAGATACACAAGAGACTGAGTACACACGAAGCAAAGATTTCTCGCTTGCGTAACGTGAAATACGAGCATCTTCTTCTCACGATAAGCGACCAACTCTCAGTCACCAGCTTTGCACTTTTGGTTGCATTGTACACTCAGATACGCACCATTTCGTTCTTTTCGTTTTCTGTGGGTGTAGCACTTGCCTTTCTCTCTTTCGGTGTTCACACAAGTTGTCTCACTGTTTTGACGCCGTCTTTGAGACTACATAAAAGGCATGCAAAGTTACGCATAATTTTCTTAACATTGCTAGTCGTCTGTCTTTTTATCAGCAATATACTTGATAATTTTGTTGCTGATAGAACCTGGGCCGAAATTGCCGCTTGCGCAATTAAACACTCAAAACCAACAATACTGTCAATTATTACTGCGATTGCCTCTGTTTGGATATTCGGCAAAAGTTACTACGATGCCGTTGCCCGGGCTTACATATTACTTCGCTCTGCAGGAAAGCATTGTACTCCTTCTATACTTTACTGAGGAGTCAAGAGAGGACTTTAGGATTCTTCTTCAGAAAAAGACGCAAAAACAATCTGAATAACAAGAGGCAATGATACGAACATTGTCTAACGAGCACAGGATCGGGTTTCGAACTCTTCGAATAGTGGCCATGGTCTTATTCAAAGACTTGCTAGATTCCATATTCTGGAGTCTCTTCCAAGTTTTGGTATTTACGATATATTTCCTGTATAGTTTGATCACCATGATCATCTCAGTAGGAGAAGAAGAAATTGCACCGTTACTGGAACCCAACTTTGGACAGATTTTGCCTCTGATCCTCTTCCTCGTCTTCATCATCAACGTACTTGACGCCAGAGGTGATGGATACCTCCTTCAAATGTATGTAGTAACAGCTTGACTCACACATTTGCAGAAGATGTAGAAGACGCTCAGACAGCAACACCGAAGGAGGTGTCCGAGAACTTTATGGAGAGTGCTGTAGCACTAAACGCTGCTACACCCTCGACAACAGAAGGGCCAAATTCAATGAACGATTCGTCAAATTCGACCAGTTCAACGCATTGTGAATGCCATATGCATACAAATTGCACGATACCCTTGAGGAATCGCGTCGTGAGACGTTGGACTACCGGACTCAGTCAGGCGGACGGTAGAGACCGTTCAGAGATAAATACAGCAGGACGATCCGACTTTGCCAGTCGGCAGACCTCCGGACTTTTGACGCCCGACAGGTCAAGGACCTTTTTGATGGAGTCAGGGGCTATTGTAAGTCGTTTAAGCTTTTAGCCCGTCGTTCAATTCCTTTTGCTTTACAAAATCTATACTAGAATCTCGCTGCATCCATGTTGACATGTCAATAGCCCTCCTTGCAGACGTTCGACCCTGACTTGCAGGCTGAATATGAAAATGATCTTAAAGAAGCACTCAAGATGAAAGATCCCAGACTTGAGCTGGCGAAACAGGCAGCAGAAAAGGTGCCTTGGTGTGCCTGGGTGGTTACCTGGACCGCGATCGCGACGTTAGCGGGCTTTTTGGCGATGTTGGCGTTTTATGGCGCATGGATTGGCTTGATGAGCTTCGCCATTGCTGTTGCTGCAGTTCTTGGCCCCGTCAGTCGAAGCCTGTGGCAGATGCGCAGAATAAGGGCCGAAATCAGAGCGAGATAAGGGCTGAGGTCGGAGGGAGGGCAAAATGAATAGGTGGGAGAGAGAAGAAGACAAAGTGTCGTGAAGCCAATGATCGTGGCCAATATGATTGGAAGCTTCTCCATATATAATGACTTGGATAGCGACTCGTTGATAATGCCGACCCTTCATGTATTATTGACATCTTGATGGATCTTGGCTACCTTATATCGATGAAGCAGATGTGTGTTTCGGAATCATGCCTGTAACATCATCACTCGTCCGTAAGTGCCGTGATCAAATCTTTTGTCATACGCCAAAGCCCGAACGCTACATATAAATCACCCATTGGGTCGATGATTATGTGTACAGTGTACTCACGACCATGTGGAGCACGTACAAGGAGTTCATATATACCTCTCTCTCAACTCGTCTTGACGACTATTGCAAGCAATTCCTGAGTGGTCATCACCAAATACTATGGTATAGGTACACTTCCAACATCAACCCAGTCATCCCCGCTCAGCATTACTTCTCTTGCAAAGCCATCGCGTTGAAAGTAACATCTTGTTTCGCTTTTTGCCTGGGTAAGCGATACGTCGTTCCCATTAGAGTCAGTATGTGTCGTTGCCATTGTCAGACACGCGATGTCTAAATCCGAATCGACGGCTTTCAAAGAAGCCGGCTGTGTCAGTTGCCAGCCTGACGCACTGTTTCGAAGAACGTTGATGTCGGATGATGCGTCGAGGAACAGGATGTACACGTCTACTCGTTGTAATGCGTCGGATTGTCGAGCCAGGGAGAAGGCGGGCGAACGAACCGCTCTTCGAGATTGTGGGAGCCGTGGAGCCTACATGAAAGTAGATCTAACGTGATTAGCGTACTTATGAAGTTCCATATCCAGTTTCCTCGGCATAGAGTCGAGACAAGAGAAGTTGCCATTTTGCCTACATACCTGAAGTCCAAGATAGAGCACAGTTTGCCGCAAGCTCGTCCAAACTGTTGCCAGGAGTGGCAACCATCAGGCTGTTATTTGCTGCTTGATAGATGATCCCATACGCTTCCTTGGTGGCGATTACACTGAAATTCGAAGACAGCGGCACCAGAGCGAGTCGGCTTGCCTTCGCCGCCACGATATTGAGCTTTCTCGCATCCCATGTAGTTGATGGACGTAAGTCATCTTCTACCAGGGCATTCTGCACCTCGAACAAACTGTTATCGGGCCCTTGATAAGTGATCCACGGCCAGTATGCAGCCATGCTGCTATTGCTGCCGGTAGCAAAGTTTGAGTTCTTGATACTGTCTTCCTCGTAACCCGAGCTAATAGCATTGTTGATACTCAAAACCAAAAGGCGATCGTCGTCATTCGTATAAAACATCTCAACTTGAGGCTAAGAGAAGCAACGCGTCGTTAGCGTTGCGAACGCAAACGGTGCGCCTGGGGGAATGTGATCCGCGGAGAACATACCACTGCTCCTGTACTGTATTGAATAGTCGTCCCAGCGAGTCGACTTCTACTTGTTGCAAACGAGTTTTACTTCTCGGGTGAATGCCAAGAAGTGTTCCCTAGTGTCGATGACGTCGGAACTTCTTCGTACCTCGAGCGTCGTACGCCACTGTTGACATCCTGGTAAGAGAGGAATCTCTCTACGCCGTTGCTGTTCCGCCATCCCGTTACAGCCAGTGGGGATCCCTGCCGTATTGTTTGTGAAGTTGCGGTCGCAGTTGGGGCTCCTTTTTGCTCCGCTATTGAGGTTTTTGCTGCTCTACTTCCGAGAACCCCTCCTAGAACGGCGGCTATGATCACAATGAGAAGTATTGCACCGCCGACTATGATCCAAAGGCGTTTCCTGCGCTGTTTTAAGCGAGGCTTTGGGGTATTCTCGATTTTCGCGATATTTGCGTAGTTCGCTTGTCGTCGGGATCGCTTCTTTCCCAGGATCATCAAAGAATTGATCTTGTGGGTTTGCAGCGACATGGACGTCCGAGTAATCAGTGACGTATTTCGCGTGTTCGTCTGGTATTACTGGCTCTGGTCCAGGATGTTCATTCGTATCGACCATATGATCTTGATGATTTTGTCGCTTTTCAATTTATGAGTTAGAGGAAGCCTCCGTGAAGTTTCCAGCCGGGGATAACTGACTGCGGCTTGAAGCATATCGGAAACAATGGCATTAGAGCCGCCGCCGCCGGCCACAGTTAATTACAGGAAAGGTGTAAGATAATAGAAGAATATTTCTTGTGAACAACAAGGATGTTGTGCACCATATGAGGTTAAATCTCTCCGGGTTCCGTCAGAATAGCAGTAAGCTTACCAGCCACGTGCCAGCCTAGCGGTCCATCAACATGGAGCCTACAATGATAAGCACTAGCAGAGTCTAAGAAGTGGGTGCATGAAATTCTTAGGACCTGTCATTCAGGCACCAGTATTACGTATAATTCGGGCTGAATGAACGGTCCGAAGCGGCATCGCGGCTAGATTTGAGTAAACCGCGCCGCGCTCAGGCTCTCGGCACCAAACTAGTCGAAGGATTGATATGCCTGGAGAGCTACTGATCCAGGCTCTTCCTTTCTATTAAAGGGACAGTGAAGCCCCCTTCTGGACCGCAAAAGAAATGAAGAGACAGTGCAATAGTTCCTGTAGATGCGCAGAGTACATGTGACTTAATTGTGCGTAGTCTGTAGAAGCTTCGGGGCCGAGCCGCATGTTGACTGTTGAAATCACCGCCCAAGCAACCCTCTGCGCCGGACAGATAAAAGGTCCCAGTCTTCCTAGTTTATGCTCCATCTGAAATTCACCAAAAATTTCGTCTTTGTTCCAAGTGAAGTTAGATATGTTCTGAACTTTCAAGACTTCCAAGCGAGGGTGCACGCAGGAACTAAGCAAATAGGTCCTGGAAGCAATCCGAAAAGCGGCAATCACCGCAGCTTTCTTAGTCTCATGTTGTCGTATATGATGACAGCATCGAGGAGAGTCTACGCTCCCAAGGCGCTAAAATGAAGAAGTAATTAGCACATCAGCTCCTCCATGTTGGAAACCCCATGACTTACCAATCCTCTGGGCTACAGTACTCTTCTGGATGATGACTGACTCCATCTTTACAAGGTACAAATATCATTGTCGTCGGACAATGTCTGCTGGTATTGACACTATCGTGCGTCGCGCCGCTTGTCATGCGAAGCCAGCCATCATAGCCTACGATACCATTCGCTGCCGTTTCGAAGGCCCATACGCAGTCCTCATCAAAGGTGGTTGCGGGCGAATCCACATCGATGCTCCAGCCCAGCTCCACACCGTTCTCGCGAGAGACTCCCTGGAAGAAGGCGAGACATTGTTCTTGGACCTCGGAGATGACCTTGTCATCTGGATGGCGAATATCCAGTGTGAACGTTGCCCGTGAAGCAACTGCATTGGTCGATGATTCCGGAGGGACTTTGATGATTCCTGTGGTCACGAAAGCTCCAGATTTCTGTGCTAGCTCATTTGAAGTCGCAATCATCTTCGCCGCAGCTAAAAGCGGATCTTTCCTTGCCGAATAAGGAGTTGTACCCGAGTGAGCACTCCGACCGACAACGGTGAATGTGAGCCATCTGCAGGCTTGAACACCTCGAACGACCCCAATCTTCCTCCCTCTGGATCCAGCAAAGGACCTTGTTCGATATGGAGTTCAAAGTGTGCGCCTATCGGGTAGCCTTGAGTTGCCGAACACTGAATATCCCCTAGGTATCCGTGTCTCTGGAGTTCTACGTGCACGCGTGCACTTTCATCTTTAAATCAAGTAGCCGAGTGTTTGCCTTAGCATGTGGATGAGGCCTTCCTAGTGGACGAACACTTTTACACTTTTTAGGTTTGGAAAGTCACAACGAAGTTGATATTTGTTTCTGTTCCTTTGCATTTATATACGTTATAGATCAATTCTTTCTTTTCACTACTGTTGGTATCACCTCTATCACAGGTGATCTGGTTCGAACAATGGATTCGGGGGGTGACGAAGGGTAATTCTCTGTATTGACTGTTTCCGGTAGTATGTAAAAGAGGGAGGTAACGTAGGATTCTACGTGGTATATAAAAAGGAGGTTCTAACCGTAGGTTGGGTGGGAAGTCGGAATCTATTCAGGGGTCGTAGTTGCCCCCTGCGCTGCCCCGCCTCGAGGTCGAATTGGACTTCCAATCCGACAACTACACGTAAATATCAATCTACCTCTGGCTTCCATTAGGGCTTCGAACAGCCCCTCTTGATGGAATATCTTTAACAGACGGACAATAAAATCAAGCCAATTGAGTCAGGTGGTAGGTGACCAAGATCAGTCAGTTGGCCAGATTCTCTCCCCTTGGAGAAATGCGTTAAAAATCTAAAACTGAACTCATCCGCGTGATGCATCCGCCGGTAATCGAAACCGGGTCCCTTGCTAATCCGATTTGGAATGGAAGGCAAGGATGATAACCACTACACTACAGATGCGGATGTGATGATGCTCCACTCACAACTTTTAGCACTCATGTACCAAGTCGCGTACCGGCAACCGCTGAAATGCATCTCACGAGCGGCTGTATGCAGCAGTTGCAAGTTTGGATCGTTGTTGTCTACGAGACTGGTAATCATAGCACCGAATCGCGTCAAAATTGACGCGTTTTTGACGTGTTCGTCCAGTTCAGCTCCCAAAGGCGCTCTTTGTCGATGTACCTGCATGAAAGGTTAGTGACCTATAAGTCATCGTTAGGCCATCTTAGCACGAAACTGAAGAAATGGTCTTGGAGTTTTCTCAGTCGGGAAATGAAATACCAGATAATAGTGCTCAGCGATTTTGCTTACGGAGGATCCTTGGCGCTTAGGTAGACATGGCCATAGCCTCTGGTTGTTGTTGATCGCTTACCACAGCCTGACATCCCTCCGAAACTTAACCCCATCACCACTTACGGCAACGACCGTTAGTCCGAAGGCGCTCAAGTTTGGCGCATCAGAACAAGCCAGTACCTGCAACATGGGCCTGATAGATACGCCTCCCCTTCATGTTCCCTCATGGGTCGTGCCAGCTTCCGGCGCCCTTCTCATCACAGGCGCCATGTTCTGGGATATGTGCTACGTCCTCATGTCCATCCGCTCTCACAAAACGCAGTCATACGGCATGCCCCTCTTCGCTCTCGCCCTGAATTTCTCCTGGGAACTCATCTACGCAGCTCGCGTCGCAGAACACCCTCTCGAACGTCTCGGCTTCCTCGTCTGGCTCCTCCTCGACGTACCGCTCGTCTACACGACTCTGAAGGACGCGAAACACGAGTGGCGCCACGCGCCGCTTGTCGCAGAGAACATTGGCGCTGTACTTGCGGTCATGGTCGCCCTTGGCTGCGCGGCGAACTACGCCGTTGCGGACTGGTGGCTTTCGGCGCCCGGAACGGGGTACGGAGACAAGAGTGGTAAGTGGTGGGCCGGACGGGAGGGATTCGATTGTACGGAGCTCGCGTTCTGGACGGCCGGTCTGGCGCAGTTTGCTCTTGGGACGGGGTGTCTTGCCATGTTGCTCGTCAGGGGTCACTCTGGGGGCACAAGTTATGCGATCTGCTGAGTATTTTCCGGTTGTCTCCTTCGCGTTCTTTGCCGCATCCAATCGGTGAACGGATTGCTTTCTCCCGCCGGATGAGAGAACATCCAAAAGTGATAAGAGTAACCGGCGTGTTGGGTCACGATACCTCACTGTGTGCCGTGTTTGCGCCCTCTTTCCTGTCATCGGTGTGCGATATTCTCACACCCGTTTCCTCTCATCGTTGTCCGTCCTCAAAACGTGTCATCTTGACGCGTATTGATGCCACTCAAACGAACTTATCCGTAGGTCATGGGTTTGAAAGCTGTGCCGCTGGAGTCGCTCCGATGTGTGGGGTCTCTTTCCCGGTTCTCGTTCTTGTCGTTCTTCTCATTCTGTCGTATTTGGGCGGTCATGTTTGCTCAGTCAGGACAAGCACCCGCTGCATTCGGTGAGAGGGGGTTTCGGGTCATATGAGCAGACATCTTATGCTGATCCTTTGTTCGACAGGTTCTGCAGGGCACTTGGGACCCTCATTGGCTGGATTGGATCGACCGGTCTGCTTTGGTGGTATTGGCCAGAGGCTCATGGTTTCTTCGTCAATCCCATGGGCATCTTCCTCATGACGACTTGCTTTGCTTGCGACACTGCGTATCCGTGCATTCTTGTCGTGGTGCGGAGAAGTGAGCAAGTCCTCTCGGACGGCAGGCTTGTTTCTGGAATATCGGTCAAGCAATCAGCCGCGCCAATAATGAAGAAAAGGCTATGGTTCCGGGAATAACATGGAGGAGCACTATCCTCGCCGATGAAGAGTTCTTGGCTCGGGTTTCCGGCAAGCAGCATCACTTATTCATCGTCTGCCACTTTGCTAGACTAGGGCCCCTTGAATGAGACAACGATAGAACTTTGGTAGAACCGTAGAAATCTGAAGATGACCTGGTGATGTTCTAGACCCCCAACCGACCGAGGTAGCGTCGGCCGCCGAGGCTCCAGACGCCCGTCATCTGTCACCGATGCGGATCTACTGGCCGGCTTGAAAACCTCGAGAAGTACCAACAACATCGCGTGTGCCACGCAAGGCGAGACCCAGGGTCCTGGGAACTGGCTCAGCGACAATTGGGGGAAACCAAGATATGACGGCTTGGCCGTGAGGAGAAAGGTGAGGAGGCTGCAACGGAGTGCGGAAACCGTGGGATTTAAGCAGGGATCTTTGCGTTTTGGTGGCTGTGTAATAACAAATCTGATCGCTAGTTGTTGGACACTTGCTCTGTTGGTTGTTGGTTGGCGGCACTGACATGAGATGAGCGGGACGATAGCCGTATTAAGACGAAGACCGCAGCTAGTTAGAACATGCATCGAGTTACCCAGCAAGCTACCTTGCAGGCATGTGCAGGCATGTATCCATATCTAAGAGACCATGACGGTGTGTTCGTACGATGAATGCAACAACCTGGATTGCAGAGTTGTCAAGCCTGCAGGAGGACTAGAGCATCATAGATAGAGCCTTGCAGCGAACCACCTGCGAAGCACTCCTATCACATTACACAAGCTAGCTATCATAAAACGCATCGAATCAAGTGGTCTTCGTGGCACAGTTATGCAAGGATCTTCCGGACTTCTGTCGTCCTGCTTGTCTACACAGCCAACAGGACACCACGCAACTAAGTATCACGGCAGTATTCGATGCCAAGTGGCCGAGGAGCAAGCGCCCAATGAGCCAGTCTCATGATGCCAATTCCGCCGGCATACGGTTGATATTTGGGGATGATAGATTGGATTGGTTTGCATATGTTGTATACATACTAATCTATTTGTATCATGCCCGCTTGGAATAAATTCCCATTCTCACGACTTCGTGTACTTTGCTGGTCTGAAGCCGGGGACATAGCCTAAAAGGTAGGGGCGTTGGAATAGAAATCGTCAACCGAGTCGAGTTTGCAGCTCTCATATATCACGGGGCGGCAATCCCAGCCAAAGAGGAGAGGAATCCGTCTCCCCGATCTCATTGATAAAGGCATCTCAGATGTTCGAACGGCCTCAGCGAGGAAGTGGAGGCAACTCAAGGTTGTATTGGTTGACCGAAGTGGAATGAACTAAATCTACGGATTCCCCGTTGGTGGGAAGCTGTAGCTGCATACGAAGCCACGTGGAAAAGAGCGTCGGAACGACGTTGGTCTCGCTCTTCCGAGAAGTTGTCTTCTTTACACTATTTCTGCATCTACGATGCCGTTGGCGGAGCGGGACGTGGTTCCATTTCGGCCCCAGATTCCAGGGATTGGATGCGCCGGCCGGTCCGGCACGCCGTCCGGGCAAAGTTTACTTTTCGGCTACGAGGCAGGCTGCAAGTTTGGAGTTTCATGGGAATCATAGTCTGGAGAAACGGTAACAGGACTTCATTGCAGCTACGGACCCATGTACTGAAAGCACTGGTTGCTGCCTCCGGGCTGTCGGCCCTTTTCCATGAGGTAGGAGTAATCGAAGTCGGCGAGAGTGAGGTAGAACCTGATTACCTGATATACCATTTACCCTTGTTCATTGTTCCTGAGCACTGTGTACATAAGACCAAGACACTTGGGTTGTACGGATACTTTGCAAGTACGAGTACATGCGTTTGTAGCCAGTGGCCCTCTTCCAGCATATCTGTACGTATTTGTCAAAGATAGGAGCACTCTGGCAGGGCTTGAAGACCCATTACGGCCCTTGTCTCCCTTCAATCTGGGAAGCGGAGGCTGGGGCAATGGGCATATCCGTATCCATAGACAAGTGGCGGGATTGACGCCCAAACACCCACCCAAAACGTGCAAACTCTATGTAGCACCCTGGCCGGAGCTCGTCACATGAGCAATGACACCTGCGAGTCGCTCTGCGGAGACCATTTCTCGAATGCAACGATGGACTCGTTGTTTGTCCCCGTTGCATTCGGTGCGGCCTCGACGTTACGGCCCCCCTAGCAGAGTAGGCAGGATCAGCATATTGGACAGGGTGCTCTGGGCGGGTCGAACGGGGGTTTTGAGTCACATCAGCGGTGTTCAGGACCCTCCTGACAGCTGCAAGACATCAATTCAGGGCAGATATGGCCCCTAAAGCGGTCTTTAATGACCAGGGGTACTGGAGGTCATGGCGGTTCGGCGACGGATAGTAGTGGTTGAGGTCTCGAGAATGAGGGGTCCTATGAAGCAGGATTAGTTACGCTTGGGCGTTGGAGATGGAATGAGCATGAAGTTGAGCGGGAGTCCCGGACTGTCGGGCAGTCAAGCCGCGGTGGATTACTGTAAGTGTAGAGTCAGTCCACTCGTATCGACTGCCCTGGCGTGCCTGGATTAGATTCATGGAAGAACGCAAAAGTTCCTGTCGTGCAATACGCAGTAGGATCCGTAGGGTTTGAGGAGATTTGCTCGCTGGGCAGGGATGAGAATTGGCTTGCCTGAATTCGTAGACTGCCAACCAAAGCATTCAATTGATGCCTGCTGATGGGCTGAGGCAGAGCAGACGGCGGCAGTACATTACTGAGCGGTCGGTGCAGCTTTGACGGAATTGATCCAACAGAGCAAGGTGCCATTTGTGCATCATGCTGAGATGCATCTTATGTATAGCCTCCCCAACTCGGAGATTTCCAGGGGCATTGCATCGCTCTAATACTAACGTCTATACACGTACGGATACTCTCCTCCCACATGGAAAGAGTGTTCGGCCTCGCCGCCAGCCAGACCCTCTTCCTTACCGCCTGAGCGTCGACTGGAAGGGCACGCGGCAGTCGAATTGCTCAATTTCCAAGTTCGACACGTCATCTTCCTCACCGACTACCACCGACTGCGTTGCTGGCGGGATGCCGATCTCTATGCTTCAGCAATTGCTGCGCCATTCCAAGGGTCGAACATCAACCACAATAGATAGGTGCTCATTAATGGGCAGAAGTATACGGATAGTTGTACACACGGAACCGTTTATCCGAACGTATGCAGATACTGATTCTTGGTATTAATAACCTTCAGGTTTTCGTTGTGGAGCAATGAGACAACAATGTAAGAGCCCCTAGCATTCCCGTTTGTCAATTGAACCGTTTCCTCGCTGCTGCCAGCATCGCCGGATGAGCCACCGTGCGCTTGTCAGAATTCTAAATCCTCCCGGGGACTGATCCTCGTTTGGAGGCTATGATTGACACTCGCCCTGGACTGGACGGACTAATCAAGTTATGAAGCAAACAAAGTACAGCTACATGGCGCCTGAGGGCACGTGTTGTTGTCGTCCGTTTATGGACGTTGTATGAATACCTATGTTTGCATAACAGAGCCAACATGGTGGCCGAGCTATGGTGACATGTGCGGTGACGGCCCCGTGCCCGCTGTCATTGGTACAAAGGCCTGCCCGGCTCAAATTACGGTGGGATGGCCGAGCTGCATCGGACACTTACCTACACTGCTGCAGAACTATCTTCGTCAATACGCGGCGCAGTGCGGGCTTTCAGGCATGGACACGACATAGGGGTTGGGGTGACGGAAAATGGGAGACTGTTGTCGTCTCTCTGAGGGCCTGGAACTCGCAGAGCCGCCGTCAGGCTACGCATTGGGAGGGTCATTTTTGGGAGGGTGTGAAGAGCTGGCTTCGTGAATCCTGGGATTGGTGTAGCACAGATTTAGATTCAGCGGGCATGAATGAGTATGGCCAGCAGCCCCCAAGTTAATATTCGCCCGGATTAGCAGAAGTACACCCTACCTAGTCGGCTCGTCCAACATTTGGATGGGTTTGGAGCAGCCGGAACTTAGAAGTTTGAGGGACGACTCGGTGAGCAAGCTTTGCCTGCGGAAACCCTCCACGGTCCCCTGCTGCCCCTCAATAACAATCCTTCGACAAGTCCTTCAGACCCATACACTGCTGGTGTCAACATAGGCTTCACGGATTCTCGGTCGTTAAGTCCCTCTAAAGAAGGTCGCAGATGGCCTTACAAGTTAGACCAACCCCTAAGAAGCCGGAGTCCGGGGACAAGATGAGGATCAAATTTTCTATTCCGTCACCAGCACCAAGGTATCCCATCCTGTCGCATCTGTCGGCAACCAGGGTACTGTCGCCCCCAATAGAAATGGGGCTTCCGAGGCGTTTTGAATGCCAATTTTCCACTAAACGTTTCGTCTGCAACACTGCGCGACGGGAGGGCTCGGGATGTGGCTGTCGCTGGTGACATGCGGCCTATCTCGCTCGTCACTCTGGGATTCGGAATAGTATCCGCAGGTCAGATAATTAACACCGCATCGCCCGCTGATAATTCGGCAACGGTGGAGACCCGGGGTACGGAGGCAACAGACCGTTGAGGAAGCTCGGCACGACGGCAATATGACGAAGGGCCGATCAGTCAGCTCGGGACCGTCTTTCTCCAGTCAGAACGTTTGCGGGGATTTGTAGCCTTGGAAATTTTGATAGAGCCTTGGTATCTAATAAGCGGTCTGTAAAGATTGGCCATAGAGATCCCGTCTCGAGTCGGAGGCAACCTTGAACCGAACTACATCTCAAATACACAGTGACAAAGGTGCTTAAAAGGCCCCGCACCGGTCAATCAAACGAGTGCTTGGGAGGAGGGGAGGGGGGAGAGTCCGAGAGTGAGGGCGAGGGGGAACGAAGCCCAGGGATGTCGATGAGTGAGTGTCCGGCCCAGAAAGCTTGCCCGTCGCAAGCTTTTCGGGGGTGGCTTGCTGGTTAGCATTTTGGCCTTGATGGCGCAGCCAGGGTCAATCAGGTGACGGGCTCCCTCAAGAGTCGTTTCAATGGGGAGGATCCCGCGCAAACCACCAAATGCAGAGCCCCGGGACCAAACGCGCCGAAAGCAGTCGAGTTGTCCAAGGACCATCTTACACTCTCTCCCTTGGCAGGTTGTTATCATAGCCCGGCCAGAGAAAAGATGCTGTCATGACATGCCACTCAAGCGATATCGCCAGTCTCATGATATCGACCTAGCACCGCCTAACCTTATCACAATTATCTTCAGCAACTACGCGCATCCGGAGACGCTCTGTTCGTCTAGGGGTGTTTTACCATTCGAGAAGGTGACAAGAAGGCTGGTGACGGCAGATTAGCAGCCATCAAACCTACTAAGGGGGTATGATATGTGACAAGCGCAACGAGCAAGCAGACCACCACGGGGGAGGCAGAGAGTGGGGGGGGGGGGCAAATGCGACGTTACCGGCCTGTGAGGGAACCCCCTTGGGCCCTTCACCGGTAACACGCCTGTTGCCATAGCCTATGCCGGAGAGACAAACTCTTTTCCACGGCCCAAGCATCCAAGTGAAGGACGATATCCCTGAAGTTTACGAACAGAATCACTCATCATCCTGGGTTACTCCATTGCTAGCGTGCTTGCGAGCTTGCGACATGGAAGCTTTTCGTCTCTTGAGCCTGTATCCGTAACGGTCAATTTCTGACGAGAAGATGACAGTCTCACCCCGGCATCTCATCTTACTTCAACTGCCGCTGCGACGTGAATGTGGGATGGGATGCAACGGCCCTGTCCGTCTAATGGCCATAGCTCCATGCAGCAGCGCATTCTTAGGAAAAGGGTGTGAAGAGCTTCAGCACTGAAAGTCAGTTTCTTCACCTCAACCGGCGGAAACCGAGCGTCGAGTACAGGTACACAGCAGGCCCAGGTATCTTGAGTAACAGCCTGCCCTTTTCTCAACCCCACGATATTCGGTAGTGCTTGACTGCAACGTGAGCTCGTGTGCTTGGAAATACACGAAAGGTGTATTCTACCCAAGATTTCGACGAGGGCGTCACTAGCTTTTGCCCTACATACGTACAATGCACTGATGATCCGGCGCGAATGCAATCAAAATGCGGGCCGAAGAACAGACCAACCGCCGCGAAAGTACTCTGTACAGCCCTACAATGATGGCAAACATCCGTTTTTAGCCCACCCTTCTCATTCACCCCGGGGCCGAAGATGCCTCATGACGACCGAGGTGCAGGATGAGAAAAGCCGCTTGCTTGCTGCAACGCGCAGCTTCTTTGACACCCGCATACTGCTTGACAACGGATTGATCCAGCGTAGCCGGCTTGGCGTCGAAGCCGTTGGCAATTAACGCAGAGAGTGAGAGATTGAGAGGGGAGGGAAAAAGATCCACAGCTTCACCGGTCACCCAAGTAGAGCAGGTTGCGATATTGATCGCCCGGCGTGGCAGTTGGAACTTGGGCTAGACTAGATTGCCATGTTTTTGAGTGCCATGTGGTTCGCTTCTGCGGGCTACGCCGGACGGCGCTTGGCTGAACGCCGTTAGAGTGGCCAGAGCCGGCGCGTGCTGCCAGAAATTCTCAACCCATCTAGACGAAGCAGGCCGAGTATTTCGTACAGTTCGGAGAGGCCAGACCGGACATCGGGGCGAAGCGTGTGTTAGTGTTGATGCCCCATCGTCATTGAGCGGCATAGGGATTGTCTCACTCATCAGGCTTACTCTTATACTCACTTTCGTACTCACAGTGAGTGAGTGAGTGAGTGAGCATGTTGTACAACAAACAGATTCTTTCCCCCCTCC
>JFFI01002112.1:0-12359 GCA_001563125.1 Colletotrichum salicis
TGTGTGTGGGAGCTGAACTGAGCTGAGCAAGGCACATGAGCAGTCAGCTGAAATGAGACGCGCCAAAACGTTGAAACATGATCGACTTATTTCTCCATCGCTGCGGTAGGGTACGTTGGTGAGTCGCTTCTTAGCATTCCGGCGAGAGACGGTAAGAGTCGTGTGTCTCTCGAGGACGCGGGAAATCTAACCCATCATGCGGCTATCCCATCCCTTTGCCGTGGAAAAGCAAGCACTCAAAACAAAAACGTATGAACCCGTCCATGTCGGCCGCCTATCAAGATCACCCAAGGACAATACGGATCATTGCAGTGGGCAAACACCATCCGTGGCTACCCAGTCTCTCGGTTCCGATTCCCTTTTTTTCATTTCTCTTCAAGACGCTGCAAACAGCCCTGGGGGATGCAACCCAGATACCCGGGACCAAACAGCCATCTCACACACCCTTTCAAACACAATACCAGGGCACCTAAGTAGTCACGCAGTCTCGCTATCGTAATCAACCCGAGGACTCGAAGGGCAAGGGAAAGCATCAAAAGCTGCACGGAAACGACTCAAGTCCATCGTACAGATACTCGTAACTCGGGTCCTGCTCGATTCATTCCTCGCTCTCCAAATAGCCAACGTCTTGGCTACCTGGTCTTGCCTTGAACGAAAGACTGGCCTGTCCCGCACAATCCCCATGACAATAACACGAGGGAAAGGAAAATGCCAAGAAGGATCCCCCACCAACCCGACCGTCGCCATTTCGCCGCCGCCGCCGAGTCGACTGCTTCCTCTCTGACTCTCTCCCTCTTGGCCCCCACCGGGACTGCGGTGGCTGAGGGGGGAAAAGGGCTGTGTGTTTTAAGGTCGACCTGTCAGTGCCAAATCTTAAAACCCTAATAAAATGGCCCTGCCGGAAGGTCGCAATATCAGAAAACGGTGGCCAATAGTACGGTAATCCCCGAGGCGCGGAGGATGCGCGCGTACGTATGTCATGTCAGGAACGCATCACTGTGGGGAATGTGTTCAACCGAAATAGCACATCCGTTCATGCGAATGATCACCGGGCCCTGGCTCTCTTTCTCTATCGCTTTCTGTCTTCTCAGCCTCAGCTCAACTGTCAACCCAGCTGATATGCGCATCGTGGCTCTTAAGAGCCCAGATAGATGGGACATCCTCTCCATAACCACGCGGCTGAATTAACATACTGGCGCTTTGTAGGTTGCCTCAGCCAAGCTTTGAAAGTTTGAAACAGAGTACACGAATGAGCAATACCACCAACTCTTTGTAGGTTATACTATTCATGTATTCACTTACATTGACTTCTGCGTTTGGCAACTGGTTCGGTCTTTTGTCATCTGATATCCCATGCCTCGCATGAATGCCGTCAATCAGCGCACGCAGCCCAAACCTCAAAATCTCAGAAGGGAACCCGGCCGCCTGGATTGATCCGAACTTCGAGGTCTATCCGGGCGCCAGCCAGCGGCCATGTAACATTCTCAAGCGTGTCCCAGAAAGCGAGTGCCAAAATAACCAGTGCAACCATGACATCCGCTTCCCTCTTCCCCTTCACTGCACACGCCCCAATAACAATAGCACGTTCCCATCCGCGTAAAGTTTACCATCTAGGTTTTCCGTGACTCAAGCGTCTTTGGCATCCTGTCAGATGTATGGGATGAACCGATGCCAAAAATAAGCGGCATCCAACGGCACCATCCACTAACTCCGTTCTCGCGGCCCTTCGCCATACTGTCGTCGTCAGCTTCTCAATGTCTGTGAGATCCGGGCCCCTTCGCATCACGCACGGTATACAGCCCGTCGAGCGCGCGCGGCTTTGGAACCATCGCATCGGTGCTCTATTAGTCTGTTGAGAAGTTGCGTCTCTATCCGTGCTCGGTGCCGCCATGAAGCCCTCTTCGCAGATGGAAGTCCGTCCGCTCGTGCTAGACGGCACCGCTTCGGTGATGGGGAGAGGGGCAATCAAAAAAATACCTTGGACTCGTTGGCAATGCGGCTGAACGAAACCATACCGTAATATCGGCCCAGATTCGTGATCCCCCCAACGTCAACAGCCAGCCACGAAAAGCCACAAACGCCGTCCCACGAGACCTTCATTCTCCGTTGACTGTAACTCCCATGTGCCAAACAGCTACGCCTCAGTATACTATGTCACAACACACACCGCCGAGTCCTTCCCCGTGCTCCCGTCAGTCATCCGTCAGATCCCAATCTCACCGCCCCTTTCGTCAGATTCTCAGTCCCAAGCAGCCTGGTGAGACAGAGCCCGGCTGACACCTGCAACGCAAACAAGCAGCACCACCGCAACGGGCGAGCAACCATCAACACGGCACAGCATCGCGACACCAACACCGACACCAACACCAGCGAAACCGACAAAAGCCGTAGTACGGCGTAACCGTAACCCTTTGACACCCGAAACCGGAAAAGGACCCTCCCCCTTCCTCCCCTTTCCTTCCGTCTAATCTCTCGACTTCCATCCGTTCCAAAGCTTTACCTGTCTGTCCCTCTCTCCACGGATCATCAAGCTCAATTTGTCCTCATACTGTGCCAGCCCGCCGCCCCCTCTCGTGTTACGTACTCGGTTGGGTTTAACGTTTCTGGCATATTTGACGGGTCTCGTATGCCCGAAAGCAGATGCCCTTTGTGTGGCCATCATAACCGCAGCAAGCTTGAACAACGATGGACAATGTCCTTCGCACAGCATCTGTGTACGAGTGAAGTAAATTTCCCACGGACAAAGCTAGTATGTCTACATGGCAGCAGTCGTCCCCGATCAGCAGCGGGCAGGCTTATTCACTCAAATTTATCCGTACTTCCCGCCCAATTCTCTCCAAGAATCTCGTTAAGCATCGGCGCTGAGGCCGGCCGCAGCGTTGCATCGCAAGCTGAACGTCCCGGCGTCCGCATTCTCCGAGAAAGGGGGGACCCCCCGCAAACAGCCCCGGAGATCCCTTCAAGCTTCGTTCAGTGTTCACCTACTCCAACAAACTCCAACCTTGACCGTCCCATCCGAGATCTCTCCTCCCCTCACTTTGATTGTTGTCCCTGAGCTTAAAAAAGGTCATTCAATGAGGAGGATAGTCCCGGGCCTGGGATGAACCTCGTTGGACCCCCAACGAGCTTCTTTCTCATGAGGCGAAAACGATCCGTACGACACTACACAGCCTAGCGCCAAGACATGTCAAGTCGCAGTGTTTAACAAAGGGTGGGAAAGGCAGTGGGTAACGGAGGTTGCACCGTAACATTCAACGATTTTACCGGTGACACTGGTAAACCCTCGAGCTGTCCCAAACCGGCCCGCTGTCCTTTTCCCCCAAAACGGTGTTGCGAACTCGAGGGAATTTCAACGTACCGAGAGTGTTTCCAGCGGGAACGGAATTCCACATGTAACTCTCGTTTGGCTTTGTTTGACGGGACGGCATGCGATTCGTGAGACGTTTTTTACCCATGATTCCTACTTTGACATGTCGCACGCCGTACTCCGTACGTCGATCCCAGAAACCTGGCCACTGTCGAGAAACGTGACCCAACACAGACAGGTACCTTTTGGGACATCGCCTCCAACTGGCCGTTGACTACGAGTATCCGTACATGTCGCCTTTGTTTTTATTTTATTTTTTTATTTTTTATTTTTCTGCAGAACGTCTTGGCCGGCAGGATGCATGAGTAGCGAAACAGGCTAAGGTGGACGGGTGGTTGGGTGGGTGTGCTGCGCGCAGGTGTGTCTGCGTGCAAGTCTGTGATAACTTGCTCTGCAAAGCTAAACCAACGACGAAATCCAATCAACCCGACCAACCTGCTCTTGTCGCCTGCGTGATGGGCGAATCCAGTGGCAGGATGCACTTGTGGTTTGATGTGTGCGATGTATGGCCCCCTGCTCCTCAGGTCAGGCGAATCGGGTACTTTTGTCTCCCAAAGCAGACAAGTTGACCATTTACAGGCGGGCCACGAGCATGATAACAGTACGAGTAGACTACATCACGTCGCCAAAGCAATGTACGAATAGTTCGTACTTGTACGGATACCCGTAGCCCGAATTGCTAAACGCTTCACAGTTGCACCATGGATGGCAGACTGGAAGAAAGGGCACAATACTACCAGACGCCAGTTCCCCGTTCCCCAAATCCAGCAAACCGTTGTCGAGTCTCCCGTCTACACAACGGGAACACGGCAGACCGAACGGCAAAAAGTGAACCGTTGGGTAATTAAGGTAATTACTCAAATGACAATCTGTATTCGCGCGTGTGTCCATACCAGCAGCATCATTAAGGTTGGCCCAGAGCTCACACCCCTCACCCTAGCTACCTTAGCTCAAGTCTCATTTTTTCTCAAAGTTCTTCCAAGTTCCCTTTGGCCTCGAACTAAATTTGGACGAACGGGATTCTGGCTCGTGAAGCTCCCCCCAACCATCGTCTCTACACCCTCCCCCCGGGGCCCCCTGGGTTTCCCTCCCTTTGCAGTCATGACCATTGGGGATTAGAGAGTTGGAGAGAGTGAGTATCGTACTATACCCATAGAGACCATCGTCAGAAGCAGGCGCCACGAACCAATCACTAGCGAGCCGAAGAGCCGGGTACTCGTCACCCTTCTACGCAATCTCGGATCAAGGCAACATGCAATCGTTGGAATGTGCTCAGAGGCACGGAGAAAGACGCCGAGACCCGTCTCGCTGCTGCCATTATCAAACAGCTGGTTTTTTTTTTCTTGCACGGGAAGAATTGCCGTTAGGATCACGCCGCTGTGATGTAGCCTGTAGCGACTTCCAGAGTCCCATGGTTAAACTTATCCATCGGTCTGGATCATCCCTCCCCTGTACCTGGAAAGCAGTACCTAAACCTTTCTCACTCACGGCACAGCGGCTATCGAATGACAAAAAAGAAAAGAATGGGAGCTAGCTTTCTCAAGCGAGGCTTGCAAGCCTTTCAACCCGCGCGCCCGCGCCCGCGCATTTGGGAAGCGATGGCGCAGAATCCCTCGGAGATGAGCCCAGATAGACTTTAGGGTGTCCTCTACTTTAACCAGCCTACGGCTCGCGAGATCCGTCCAGACGAATCACAAAGGGGCAGAAAGGCTTGTTTGCAGGACTATCAGCCCTGTAGGCTGCACGAAGGAGGGAAAGACTCGAAGGAGGTGTGGCACGCGCGCCCACCCCGGGATCGAGTCAGCAGAGTCAGCAGGAGTCAGCCAGGAGGAATGCTCGTCGATAAAGCTAGGCCCCAGTTTAGGATAGCCCGTCATCCATCTCCCTTCCTTTATACCCCGGCCTAAGATATCTCCGTCTTCAGGAGTGGGCGGTTCACCCTCGCTTGATTGTCAGCTTGAAGACTTGCCTTTCGGAAGTTGGATGCTTCAGTCGACATGGGGATTGCGATGGCTTGCGGGACTGGATCACTCATCTAAGTTGGCTGAGCTCGATTCCCCATCTTCTTGTAACCGGGAGACCCTGGGCCCGACCATTCGAGTCAAGGTATCGTAAAGTTGTAGAGGGATTTAGGTCCTGCCACTTCGGCCCACGGCACGAAAGCGCATCCACCGCCAAAGTTCGGGAGTCTACTCTCTGCGGGTAGAGAGAGTTTCTAATTCAAAGGGGGCTCATGAAGTACCTACAGATATCCGTACACGTGTAAGATAAACGACAATCATCGGCGCATTGGCATTACCCACAGATTGACTGGACGCGGACCCCGTAGCATCCGTATCATTTCGAGAACATAGCTGTCCACTCCTTGGCCTGCCCAAACAGGCACAAACCTGGACTTGGCGGTGATCCTATGGATCTTGGGTGAATCAGGATGTGTGTCCCGCCCAACGGCGAATCATTGTACACAAACGAGGCTCGGCCTCTTTCTATTGCTGCCAAGGCCGAGTTGGCGCTACTGGGCATTCCGTGGCACATGTTTGGTGCGGTCGTATCCCTGTGGGCTCGTACACGGCGGCGGGTGACACTATGGACTCTTTTTGTCCATGTTCCTTCGGATTCGGTGGCTCGTAGTAAAAACCGAGTCCTGCTTTCCATGCGAGAGGAGCAGACATTGACCTGAAAGTAGCATACCCATCGGCGGATTATATCCGTACGAGTGACCAGAGAAAGAAAAGGCGTGCCACCGGACCGATCCTCCACTGGTGCCGCATACGCGCACACAATCCGACAATCTAATTACTGAGTACCTATCCGTACTCTGTAATGTGGGAGAGCCAAGGTTTTCTTCGCTCGACGGGTTAAGCGAAGAAAGGGGTGGAGGAGGGGGCACACAATAGGCCGATGTATCCTTGCATCAAATCACGACGGTGGACAGAGTAGAAAGACAAGCCTAGTCCAAGGCGCCAATCAGTACATTCCTCGGGTTGAACCATGTCCATCCAACAATTCTTACACGACCGGATACCAAGATGACGAGACGTCGACTGGATAATAAATAGCCTGAAAGCCATGGTGCTTGGCTGAGCCAGAAGGGATAGCTGGTGAAAGCTGCCACCGTAAAAAAAAGCCAAGCAGAAGGCCAGCGCCACTGCACCATAAGCAGGTTTAAGCATGAATTTAAGCGTTGTCAGCCACTGCTCCTAGCGTCGTCTTGGTCTTCTTGGCATACCTCACAGCTCCTCCGGGATCTGTCGCTGTTTTTTTCTGGAGGTTGTGGTCGGAAACGGGGGGGGGTGGCTGGAGTAAGGGCGCGGCAGAGGAGGCAGCACGGTTTTCTTGCTTACGCCCTGTTGGTGAGCGGCAATGTCTTGGCCACTTCAGAGTTATGGAGCCTAACGGACTTTTCGAGGAGCACCGGGTCCGAGAGAGAAACGGTTCTAGAAGGCGAGGCGAGAGACACATCCCAAAGGAAGAGAGAAAAAGCACAGTTTGAAAAAGAGTCCAAATATCTCAAAAAGCAATTCGTCGCGGATGCCGTTTCTTTCGGCGTCGGGGAACAGACCGTGTCAACTTAGTCTCCTCCTCTTCGGATTTTCTGCGCGCAGCAATATGTATTTGTCGGTGTGCAGTATCTGTAGCCGTAGATTTTACAAATTAAGGCGGCGGCTCGTCATAATCATAAAAGCCGGAATAACCGTCCTCCTGGCATGGGGACGTGAGCTGGGCGGCCCATGGTTAAATGTCCGTCCAAGGTTTGCCTCTGCAGCTGATAAAGTGCGCCATCAGAGCCGAAGACCTTCCCCGGTCTCTTCTCTTTTGCTTCCGTCCCGACAAAGGTAAGAAGCTTATTCAGATGGGCGATCAAAGTTCCCAAGAGTTAGCCTTGACTTTAGTGAAGTATGCGTCTGTGGCTTTTGCAAGGTTTTTGGTTAAGATTACAAGAAACCCAAATAAAAGCCCGCCGCCGCCCCCTGCTCGCTTTCGGTCAAGCCGTGGACCGCACGGGTTTCTGCTTGACAGCCTGACAGGATTCCCCAACATGTAAGAGTCGATGATAATGCTTATCACGTTGCTAATAATCGTTCGTGACTTAAGTTCTATTAGTGCCTGCAGAATGGCAATATCGGCCTCATGAAGGTCAGCAAAGTCAAAATGGTTATTGCCCACTAGGCTTCCGGACTATCTCAGGTACTGTTGCGTATTTTTGCCCGTTTCATTAGTTGACTTCACACAAGGGCCATCGAGTCAAGGTCAACCCCCTCCTCCCCCCCGCCCCGTCTGATCACTGAAGACTGTACTGGAAAGAATGATGAGACGAGACGTACCGATGCGAAGGGCTCCCAGGCCGACCCGAACCGACCAACGAGGCTGCCCAGTGGTGCCGGCCAAGAGGGTCCACGCTCAAGGCTTTTCTTTTCGGCTTACGCTCTTGGCCTGGATTCCTTCTCATGCTGAGACGATGGACCGTGCCCCAACTTACGGATGTCGGATGATGTGATTCTGAGTGTAAGAAAGGCGAAAAAAGATGACGGCGGCATCAGCCTAAAACCTACTGTATCCGTACGTACGAATAGAGTATCCGCAGTAAGGACAGTGCTTCAGGTTCTCTGCCCAGACTCAGGCCGGCCATCTCGCCCAATCTTACCTTAATCGAGCCTGGCCCGCCATCCCATGTCCCTGAACGCCGACTCTAAGCCAACAGGTCAGAATAGGCTCACGACATCTGCGGCACCTGTCAGGCTTCCCTTGCAGGGCGCAGCTTCATTGGCTGTAGGAGCGTTGACTGCTGTGAGAATCGATCCCTCAGGAGGATAGCTCCTGTGTTCCTTTCGAGCACGAGTGCATGTACGAATACGCCTTTTCCAGCCTCCAGTTTGCCCATCTAGGTATTCGTACCTTGTGTGAAGGGGACCCCGCCGATGTGCATCCCGCCTTGGTTCGCCGCAAAGCCGCAGGGCAAACGAAACCTCTTTTGGACCCGGCTCCCACGCTGCACTGTTGCGCTGCCCACGACCCGCCGTTGGAGGGCCCCGTCCGACATGGCCGATCTGTCCAACGCATGTCGCCGCCGTCAGCTCGACATCAAGATGACACAATACGCAGATAGAAACCAAGGAATATGCGGCATATCAGCATACCCTTTCGCAGAGAAAGCAGCCGACAGCTGGAAAGAGAAAACCCTCCAGCTCGGCACATTCATCGCCTCCCAGGTCCCCACTCCGTTCGCTCCCAAGCCGAACCCGAGCAAAGGTCCAAGAGGGGGGGCTGTTCTCGCGAAAGCTCTCCACTGTACGGATACTTGAGCAGCTGAGTCCACCAAAACCTGGATAACGGCGAAGAGAAGCCCAGAAAGGGAATGTTCGCCAGTTCATGTTTGGCTAATTGCAATCGCAATGGGAACCCGCCCCGGTGGCTATCCCTTCGGTCCACGGCCCAGTCGGGGCCCCGTTCATCTGTTGCGAAGTGCCGCGCGCAAGTCAGCGTTGAAGCACAGCGCATCTCGCAACCCGCTCCCATGACTCGGTTTGCATAAAGGATAAGCCGTGACAGCAAACCCTAAATAAAAGTGTAAATCCCAAGTGAAGGGATGTCCCCTTGAAACGGTGCTGCCTTTCACACCCCCCTTTGGAGAATAAGGATAGACGTCATTCAGGGTCAAATATACCCACCTTTGCGAATCGGATAGGAATAGAAACGTCGAGGTTCGGTTCCCGGACGTGCGATGAGAGTAGATATTAGACATTGATCTTAAATTCCGACTCCCTTCGGAGACTCAGATACACGCTTGGCGTGTCACAAGCTCACAACTGCTGGCTATCCTCGTAGGGTCGCTTCTAGCACCGGATGTCCCGCTCAGTCAGCGGCTCAAGAGGGAACAGGATAACCTTGCTTAGTCACGGCATCGAGGCGGCTTAGAAGCCGGATGTCTGCTAAACTTCGGTCAGCATCATGAAGTTTAATCCATATCGCCGAGGGCACAAGCCTGGCTCACATTTGCCATCAAAGTGTCGAGTGAGACAATCTCGTAATATGCTGCTTTGGGAGAGTCGGTCTTTCCAACGTTGCCGACTGACAGGCGCCGCATCTTTGAGTTAGACTGGACGCCACCACCACCACCACCACCACCACCACCAGTGAGCCAAGCTTCTCGGGCAGTGCATTCAGAATGCAGCCATCCAATGTATCAGTTGCTTCACCTGGTGGATGCGTTATTTTCATGTCTATAGTCTATTCGGGAATATTTTGAAACGCAGACAGACCCGAGAGGTATGGTCCTTCCACCAGCGAGAATCCTTCTAACTTTCATGTCACAGTCCAACTGCATGAGACGGAGCGGCTCTAGCACAGTTCGTCCTGTTTCCCTGGAGCCTGTCAGCACATTCATTCGATGCCAGCTAACAGATTGAGCGATCGCTTGCTTATGGCTCATGACCTCGACCTTAATGAAAGACGATGGCACGGAGCTAATGTCGCGCCTCTCATGCAGTGCCTTTTGGCGTGAGAATCCGACCAACGACTTGCTCATCTTGGATTTGGAGGTGTCCATCCTACGAGTAACGAGCCCCATCCTGCAACAAGGCAATTAGAATGACTCCATCTCCCCGCCTTGGGATTGAACGGGGCGTCTATCAATGCCCTGTGACGGTTCTACGTGGGCCAAGAAGGCAGAAGCGGTCGGCAAAGTAATGACTTCAAGTGAAGACGGGCCGCGAACGCGGACTCGGCCTGATCAGTGTGGTGCTCCGTCCTCGTCCGCCCATCCCAAGGGAGGATTCAAGACCGATTGTCTACCAAATGGCTCAGCTCAGTGGGTTCAGGAACTCTCCTTACTGAAAATGTGACCGCTCCATTGTTTTTGGAAGCATGCAGCTCGAACCCTATGGGCGAGATCGGGCGCCAGGACTAGCCACTTGAGCCAGAAACCGGTCTGTTGGGTCTGCGGACTTCCACTCAGCTCGCCAGAAGAATTTCTGCATGGATTTATCTTTCAAGATCCATCACCCTTCGCCTGACCTAGGTCGGCAGGTCCAGCGATACCGCCCATGCATCGGCAGATTCGGGAAGCTGGCCGGGATGCCGCTTTCGCCGTCGATGGTACAGGTCGCCGAACGTCGGATGGGAATCTAAGATGCCACTAAAACTGAGCCTTCCCCGACGAGAGAAGCATCACATCATCGCTCTTGAAAGCAAAGTGAACAGTTGTCACGAGCGATCCTCTCAAGGGCTACTCCATGGGGACCGCAACCACTGTTGGGATATTTGCTTACATGGTTACATGAAAGAACGGCCCCAAGTTAGCGACCGACCATCCGAGAATGTGATGCATGAGTAACGTCGATGATAAGCTCGTAAGCTTGACCTTATTGTGCCTCTCTGGGCTTGTCACATCTGCTCGTATAGACTCCACGCTTCTTCCCAATTCGCACTTCGAGGCCAGTGAACTAACTACCAACTGAGTATCCCTGTATGGGACTTTTTGAGTTTTCAGAGATGAATGGCGAGCTCCCCGTAGATTCCCCGTATATGCAAGGTCAAGAACGAAGACATCCCCGCCGCCCAGTAGCTTTCATGGAACTGGCTTTACGGATACTCTATACGGATATCTGCATCGGTGATCGGTTCCCGGGAGCTGGATAATTCACTGTTGCCTAACGATGTCCTGCAAGAGTCTTTGCGGCGTGAAAATCCTGGCTTGATAATGCGCCGCCCGACATCGAAAGCCTTCAGCTCCTCGCCAATCCTGTCACATCGAGAATGGCAGGTGCCTGGCGATGGGAGGTTCACGACGGGGGTGCGGCGGCGTCGGTGACTGATGGCTGACATGGGATGAAGGGACCCGCTTGAGCGGCACAGAACGGTGCCGGGCCACGAAATTGAAGACTCTAATCTGAACGGGCGGATGCCCGGATACGTCGGCGGCCCTTGGAGAAGATCCAACCGTTCCCTCCTCCTCCTCCCAAAGGTCCCTACGGTCCCGAAAGATTGTCAGCCTAACTCCGTAGAGAGACAACACTAAACCAACTGCTCTAGTGCTGTTTGGCCACCGGATTGATGCATTGGCATTGAGGCAGTGCTGGACCACCCCCTCCCCGAGTCCCCAGTTCCAGCCGAGCCAAGCCCAGCCAGTCAGACTCGATGGGATGAGATTTGGGGGTGTTGAAGCCGTGAAGGATTTGTTGGACGCTGGGCGAATCCGCGGCCCCGATACGAACGGTTGTCTAAACCAACGCCGGTGCTTAGTGATTACTCCATCGCCCGTCTACTGGCGGCGCCCTGACTACTAGACGAGGGCCGTCATCATTGAACGAACCCCGGAGTTCAGGGCGTCTTCTCGGGTATGTCTTCAATGGCAACCTTGCTTGTCAAAATTCAAAAAAGGGTTTGTTGATGGGTGTCAACGTTCACGCCCCCAGCCCGCAGTTGTCTACCTAACCGGCGTCTTCGGGGCGGTTCTAACTTCCGGCTCGCTGGTCTCCAGCATCGTCCCTGACTTTGTGTAGTTCAAACTATGCTCTCCATACTGACCGGTACAAACCCCGAAATCTCATGTAGAAACGCAACGAAAACTCAGCTACAAGCTGCTAAGGCGGCAGAACGCAGTCGTCCGCTTAGTATTGGGGACTAGCATCGAAAAAGGATGGGCGAGACCTTGCGAGAGACAAATAAATGGGCCGATGTGAAGAAGTCACGCACCTTGCCTGTCAGTGTCAGCCCACCCAGGAGACGATGGAAAACATAAACCTCAGCCAAAGAAGTTAAGTTCCCTTTGCAGAATTCGTAACCAACACCAACACCAAGTTCCAAGTTCCAACACCAACAAGACAGACGGGCGTTGGTGCGCCATCTGTCCAACCAACTCTGGTGTGTGTGAGCAGACAGAAGAACGCCGCCGCGGCGCACAGGCCGTGACACTCCCTAGCTAGGCAGGCTTCCTTGGTTGCTTGGCTTGGCTCTTTTTTTTTTTTTTTTTTTTTTTTTTTTTACCTTTTTC
>JFFI01002112.1:12754-53011 GCA_001563125.1 Colletotrichum salicis
TCTTGAGCAAGGAGCAATGCAAAGAGGATGGAAGATACGGATAAAATTCGCACTAAATCGTCAACGGCGGGGAACTATCGATAGCGCCATCCTAGATTCCCTCGTGGCATTAGGAATGGAATGCGCGCCGGCAATATCGGTTCCGCATGTTCCCTCTCGTATGGATATTCCCGCCTCCATCCCTATCCAATATCCATCACCACAACCAACTACGAACACAATCAGCGTCCTTCTTGATAGCCCCTCACACCTTTCGGATTGTGGGGAGTCGACGGGTGATGCTCAGCTGTCAGGTTGCAGCGGGCACATTCTTAAGTTGACTAAAGTGACAAGTGTTAAAAATGGGAGAGACGCCGTCCTCGACTGCCGCGGGCGCGCCAAAATGTCCCTCATCCCCACGCTGGACGGCCGCTGTGTTGTTTTCAAGATGCTTGGCTACGGATGGCAATTTGCCAGTCTAGGTCTTGGTTCTTAACTCCCCCCACTTCAGGCGAAGCTTTTGCTGATCTTCCTGTCCCTTTCCGGATCGCAAGTGCGTGTCGCTCTCTTTCGGGTTTCGGACATGGACTCGAGGCCATGTCTCTATAGTCCAGAGGCCAGAGGAACTGGAGCATCCATCTTCCTACTGTGGTGGTGACAGTCACAGGCTGGGCAGGTAGGTCAGCGGCCCTTTTGCTCGGGCTGTTGATCAAGAACGATGCCCGGCCAGGGGGCTCGGTGATATACTGCCCTGTCGACTCAATCTAGGGGATCGAATCCGAGCTGAACACCAAACGCTCGCGTTCTTGTCTTTGATAAACAGCCCGTGCCAAGCATCGCCCAAGATGCTTGGCAGAGTTGGCGTGCGCGTATCATAACAGGAAGGGCGTCCATCCATGATCCATCTCGTTCTCGAGAAAAGGGTAAAAGGGGGGTTCACCACATCGCTTCGACTCTTCGAGCAGTGCTGAGGTGAAGACGTCGTAGCCATTGAAGGCCCCAAGAGAGGCTGATGGGTTTGGCATTATCAAAGTATCGCGATCTTCGATGGTCACTGCTCACGATCTGTCTTGCTTTCCGAAGGGCTCCAAGACCCCAGACCCGGAACACTGCCATAGTCTCCATCCAGTGTCTCGCCCATTATAGTATCGTGATTTGCCTGTGCAGAGGACGCATTCCAGGGCGAACTATCAATCAAACTCTGCTGGTTGATGGACGTAATATCCCTTGCTGGCGCATATTCATGGGTTTGAACTTTTTATAGGCTGGTTCAGCGGTAGATCGAGTGCCTTACTCTTAGTCACTTACCGTCATCCTACTTGGATTCATGACCCTCCTGGCGCAAAGCCTCAGCGAATACGGCAACATACATGTAGTCTCATAACCGTGGTCGGTTTGGGGATGTAGGGGATCAGTATATTTATTATATTGTGGTCCGAATATACGACCAGTAGTCGTAGCCCGTGCTCCTATGCAATCTACCAGTAGCCACAAGACGCTGCCGGTTATTACGACAACCGATATTGTTTGAAGCAGCCGCCTAGCAATCCTGCTAGAAGACCGAGATGCAGCGTCCAAGTCCGCAGAAGCATATGCGATCATCGGACGCAGCAGGTCATGCAAAGGGTACATAAGTTGCAGCACTGAGGTTGACTCTGGTTCGCGCCCCCAAGGCTTTTTGAGTGACTCCCGAGGTATAGGAGCCCGAATATCATACTATTCCACGTCAATGGTGAAGACGCGATCCTCAAGTGAATGTATTGTGATGTTCAACGAGGTCAACAGCCCCGTGTGCTTGGAGAAGATGTACACCGCTTTTCTTGAATAGTATTATTGTAACATTGAATCCAGCGAGTGACTCATCCAGTAATTGAGGGGTCTAGATTTGTGGGTATTGTAGTGTACACGGTGTTGATACAGAGTCCGGCGCCGTGTTATGTGACACACAATGCAAGATCATGGCAAAATTACAAAATATTTGAACATGTGTTCCGTGAATCTGAGAGTAGGTAGTGATGGTGATGACTCTGGTCAATGCACTGCCAAACCAAATGAAGCTTCCTTGGTTCTCACTTATGAGAGCGGCCTGCCTGGACCCTTCCGTCAGTTTGATGAGCAATTCGGGACAACCGTCAACATCGGCTTGCACGACCCTGTCAGGTAGGTGGTCTGATTCGCGTTGCATACCAAGTGAGACCGAGCCACTGGATGCTTGATGCCTTCCGTCGTACAACGTCGCGTGAACATCCCATGGGTATCGAATCCTGTCAACTGCAAGCCACGGGTGTACAGAGCTTTGAGCTCTGCAATCAGGTCTTAGGTGTCGCGCTTGGAAGCTCGATTACATGTCGCACATGCACAATGAGACTCAAGGTCGGCCATGCTCAGTCATGTTGCACGAAGGTCGCGCATCGCCGTGCAACTTCTGTCGTGAAGGTTTCATCAAGACCGGCTTCCAGAATCCCAGGTAGGCAAAGCTTAACGAGCGACCGCGTCGTGAATTGGTAAGACGTGGGCCCCGCTTCATCCTGGGCTGTCGACTGGCCAACTTAGCAGTCACACCGGCCGAACCAGCGTGGAAAGGCCACCACATCCCTCACATTAGGAACTCCCACAAGATAACTGAGCAGTCTGTCGAAGCCCAGACCAAACCCGCCATGTGGATTGGAGCCCCAACGACGGAGGTCAACATACCACTCGAGATCGCTGCCGCCCATGCCGCGAGCCTTCATGGTCTCCAACAGGTCCGTCAAGCGATGCTCACGCATCGAGCCGCCGGCGATCTCGCACAAATCGGGGACCAGAAGATCAAAGCAGTCGACTGTGTCACCCGGCAGATCATGAACGGAAGTTGCGGGATCTGATTTCCTCATGTAGAATGCTTTGATCGCCCGAGGGTAGTGGGTAATGAAGACGGGAGAATAGGCAGAGGAGTCGCTGGTGGCACCGAGAGTCTTGGCGAGGAACTTTTCATGCTCGGAATGCAGGCCGCCTTCCCATGTGGGTTTGATCTCGAACTGATGCTCTTCTGCCTGAAGCAATTTGATTACATCGGCGTACGTGATGCGTGGCCATCTGGCAGCTGGGTTCTGCATCATGCCCTTCCAGCGACGCTCCACTTCGTCTATCGGAACTAGGTCATCTTCTGCTGTACGTGTCTCCCCGGGCGCTTGTCGTTGGCGCAGTTCTTGCGCAGCGCGAGTCTGATATAACCCAGTAGCCAAACTGCGGAGCATATCTTCAACAAGGTTTGTGACTTCGTCCAGTTCGTCGGCGAAGCTCATCTCCGCCTCTAGCATATAAAACTCGCTCATGTGTCTTGAGGTGTCGCTCCGCTCTGCTCGAAAGGTCGGTGATAATGTCCAGACGTGCCCGAGAGATTGAGCTAAGGCCTCAAGATGAAGCTGAGTAGATACCGTCAGGTATTTGGGCGAGCGAAAGAACATGTTTGCTGCCTTGTCCTTGCCCTCAGTCGGTGTCTTGGCCGAACCCGTGACGACGTTGAAGACCTCGCCTGCCCCTTCGCAATCTGAAGATGTGATGATGGGCGGATGAGTCTGGGTGAAGTCTCGAGAGGCGAAGAACTGAGTCAACAATGCGACGGCTTCTGATCTCAATCGTAAGATTGCGGCATTCAATGGTATCCTGGTTCGAAGATGGGGCATGGTGCGAAGGTAGTCGGGTGTTTGGTACTTCTTCTGGATCGGGAACGTCTGGTTTCAACGACGGCATTAGCGATAGTTTAGAGAAAGAAGAATGACAGTGGGCCTACCTTTGCGTCAGAGGGGCCTAGGATCTCGACATGATCGACCTTCAATTCGTGACTTTGACCATCTGTTTTGGAGGGAGTCCAGACACCTCGTAGGCGGACTGCAGAACCGACTCGCAGGTTTGCGCTGGGAAATTATGAGCAATCAGAGCTTCCGAGACAGTGGCCGAACTTGGAGAGCTGAGAGGAACACACCTCTCGTCGTCGCTCCTCGACACCAGTGCCTGGATAGGCGACCGCGAAGAACCATCGCCGATGTTGACGAATCGATCCGTCTTCATGTTCCGAACAGATCGGACGTATCCATTGACGACAACATCTTTAACTTCGGATTCGGGCTTCCATTCTAGAAATTGGGCAATTGTCTTCCGCGGTGCTGTAGAGAGGTATCGTCTGTGGATAGGTTGGACAAAGAGCATAGATGGGCGCGCGAGCGCGCGCGAAGAGAATGTTGCCACGATTCGCATGGTGAGGACAGGGTGTGATGCGTCTAACTACCGCGTCATGGTGTGGAAATCGAATAACTCAACCCTCGTGATCTGCTACCAGTAGAAGTGGATGGTATAGCTCGACAGCGGAGAGGTTGCGACGGCAAGGAAAGGGATGGCATCTTTCGCGACGACATGCGACCGATGACTGAGGTCGGAGCTTGAAAAAAGATCTACGAATGGGAAGCTTCAATTCACAGGAGCGGGGCTTTGTGGCATGCCGAAGTAGATATACATGGCCTAAGGGCTAAAATGTGTGGACGGAATAGTAGCTGGACTTACTCAAGGTGTATGGGCATCTTACGATAAGATAAGATAAACCGCAGCCTTATCTCAGTTATCTCCCCGGTACGTACCACCAAGACGCGAGCTTCTTGTCTCCTCACCGGCCAAGACAGCCACACAGCTCCTCCCGTCTGCATCCCTCCACACCACAAACATCTGCTCTCAAATCGGATGACATCCCCGGCACTCGACATCTTCCCCATGCTCCAGCTCTAGACTTTCTCCCAACCCTTTGAACAAGACTTGTAATTGCCAAATCGCTCACCTTACACCATGGCTGAACCAAAATACGGTCCGACTTGTGGTCGCAGGAACCCGGGCCCCGAGTCCTTGTCTGGCTGATCGAGTCCAATTATTGACCAACTTCATCACCATCAGCTCCGCCCTCGACTCCCGAGACACCAAACACCGGACACGGGTGACGACTTCGGGATAATGCAGTTGTCGACTAGCAACCCCATGATATGGATCTGGAATTCGATCGAGTACAGTCTTTTCTTCTTGCTCCCGAACTTCTTCTCCCTTCAGATCGAGGCCGCAAACCCGAGTGGGGCCTTGTCTGCAACATGCAAGTCGAGGACAGTATGGATCCGCGTCCTCGGCGGGCAAACAAACAGCCAACGAAGCCTTGTCATCTCCCATCGACATCTTGCCTCACTTCTAGGATGAGCTCACCTCTCTTCATCGCGCCCAACCCCTAGACAGGCAGCCCTGTCTAGTGGGTGTCCAAGAACCATGAAGCTGGGTTTTTTGCTTCTTCCATGCCCAGCTTGTTGCTTATTAGCTCGCGGTCTAAGCAAGGCACGGCACGGGCAGCTGGGACTCGCAACTATTCTCCCTCGCCATCTTTCCCTACTTTAGCTCCCGCCCCATCCAAACTGTCTTCAGATTCCACGGATATTCGCCTTACCTTAGCCAACAACATATGTACGGACCCTGGCTTCAACCCCCGGTAGCACTGCTTGTCCCAATCGTCCTATCCCGGCTCGCAAGAACGCCTCAAGTGAGATCTTGGGAGACAGAAAGATCTCGTATAACTGCGGCAGATTGCAGTAGTATCTCGATCGGATCCCACCTACCAAGACCACGGGAAGACTGACGTGACACGACCCGGGTTTCTGTATAAGCAAGACATATCTCATCACAACCACGGCAAGCCCACCCACCCTTTACGCGCCCTTCTTATTCACTACCCTGGAATGTCGCAGACTTGACTGAGATCCGGCAAGTATTGGTTACACTCTCCTCATACACCCTTCACCGCTCTCGCTTCCTGGCGAGGCGAAGCAATCCATTCCTCTGCAAAGGGGCCTAAGATACCTCATCATGCTATTGTTTCTTTTCTTCCTGTCCGCGCTGCTGGTATACCAGCCGCAGCTAGAGTTGCCTCCCGAGCGGCTCTTCATTGCGAGGGACGTATTTAAAGCCACGAGGGCACCCCATGGTTGATGCTCCCCTGGTCTCTTGTTCCCAAGTCACACTCGTCGCATTACGTCTTATCGAGGACCAACTCCACACAGCAACTTAACCTTCATCACCGCCCCAAGCACTCCTTGGACTGCCTTCGCGAGCTCACAATGCCTTCCTCGAAGCCCTTAAAGATCAAGCCCTCCGAGGTTGCGGCGGACACCAAGAAGAAACTGATACCAGAAGTCAACAGATACTTCCGCGAGGAGTGGCCGCCTTACTCGATTCTCTACTCTCAACCACTGCTCCAGCTTCCGCTCAGCCGTCCAGCTTTCATGAGCTCAGACTTGCCCAATTTCTGTAAGATGCACCCATGGCCGTTCTCGGAACAACAGCTAACCGTAGCAGATGTTGTCCATAGCGATCCTGTAGACTGCGCACTGGGCTGGGCTCAAAGTGAAGGAGTTCGGATTCCCTTCATCTGCGCCGCGAACGAGAAGCGACCCGGAGGTGATTGGGAAACGGGTGTTGTCGGTTACGAGGTATGTTGATAATGGTGTGCCTTGTATGACACAACTCTGACTCGATGGTGCTATGTAGGAGAGATTATGCCGTCGCAGCAATCTGTCAGCAACGCTGGGTTCTCCTCATCCGGATACATGCATGTCAACCAACTACCCGATTCCGATCGAAGGAGCCATCTATTCTCCCGACGTTGGTAGGCACATGCATATGACCTAGCACATTGGTTCCTCCCGACTAACGAAGTGCGCAGTTCGGTTCCGCCAGTTTCAAGACAGAATCGAGTCGCTTGACATGAAGGATTGGAGGTCGTTGCCAGTCATTTCCATGCCACCAGCGCGATGGCCGAAGCTGACAGACATGGGACGAAAGTACTCCTTTGCGGAAGAGCGTGAATTGGTACGGAACAAGATGCGCGCTGCCTTGCGAATCTGCGTGTTTAATGGCTACAACCACGTTGTAATCGGCGACTTTGGCCTCGGCAACGGCTACCGCAACCCGCCCAAGGAGCTGGCAGAGTTGTGGCGCGAGGTGTTTCTCTACGACCCGGAATTGAGAGGGCAGTTCCTTGCAGTCATGTTTGCTTTCGAAGATGACAGACAGTGCACAGCCAAGTTCATCCTCGACGACATCGCCAAGAAGACGAAAGGGAGCAGCAGTAGCAGCTCTTCGAAAAGCAAGTCCAAGAGCTCGTCATCATCCAGTTCTAGCGGCAGTTCATCCAGTCACAAGAGCGACTTCAAAATCTTCAGCGAAATCTTCGCAACGAGCGAGATAGCTAGAGTTCGGAGCCAACCCGACCCACGCTACGCCTTCTCTGCAATTATGGATGGCTCTTGACCGATTTACTCTTGGCGCATCCTCGACCGGGTTTATGTCTCACCCATGGGTACTCGATATGAACCGGTGAGACCTGGCCGTACGTCAGGCTGGCTGGGGCGGCATACCCTGGGAAGAGAGTCTTGTCTCGCCGTACGACCTGTCATGTCAACACATGGCTACAAGAAGGGTGTTTGTGTCTCGCAACACAAGCTATCCAGCACTACTTACGACTGCGACCTTGTCCAAGTACGCTAATTGGTCCGCAATGACCGGACAGGGGGGCTCTATTTTTTGCATTATTCGACCGGGCTTTCAGTTCAGCGGCCCACACTGGTTGCTTTTCCCGCCCTTGCACACGTCGGGCTGAAGCTCCTTGCGATCTCGAGGGTCCCCGGATCTACAACATCGAGCGTCAATTGCCCATTCTGGCAAGTGGGCTCGGCGGGCTTCAATAGTGGTCTTTGGCCTTGTTTTGTTATGTTTTCCCCCCCCTCTCGATTTTCGTGGGGAATTTGTTTGTTCTCACTGGTGCACATCATCATACGGTTGACTTCGGGTTGGTGGCGTTGGAAATGGCAGGACAGACTGGATAGAACCGATGTAATTGGAACCTAGGAGCTTTTGCAGGTGTCTGGCGTTTTCTCCTGGGTCGAAAATCACAAACCCCCTCATATTCCATGTCCGGAAGCAATTTTCAAGCATGATTACATCTCCCTCTTTCCTATGCGCAACCCAATTCTCTCCAAAGAAGTAGGCGCGTCTGGATGTAGGGATAGGCATGGTGCGCGCAATCTCGCCAATCCGACTGTCCGGCAGCCTTATGGTGTGTCGAAAGAGCATGACCTTGCTGCAGCTGCCTCATCTTCACCCTGGCAACGTGATCACTCCGTTAGGGGCCTGACATTCAATACCGACGACATTCTTGGCTAATGTGCTTGCTCAGCAGAATCCGGAGTACAGTTGACCTCCGCCAAGCCGAAGGGGTAGTCAGCCGGACCAAAGGGGAGAAAAGACATGCAGCAAGACTGGAAAGCGACACACTTTTTCGACTCGGGATACCCGCGCCTGGGGAGTTTGAGTTGGACGCTGAGGTTCCCGCCCAAAACGTCCTAGCAAGAACGGCAAGGTCAACATCCGCGGCCATTGGAATGGGCCAGAATCTCTGCTTCTGCCCGCTCCTCTGTCGAATTCGTAATCGACTTGTCCTGGCCATACTAAAATGTTTGCCTACGCACGTGCCGCGGCGCCACTTGACAAGAAAAAGCAAGTATAGAGAAGGCTCGTCTGTCTTGCCTGCTTACCGACAACAAAACTTTGGCTCTCCAACGAAACGCTCAAGGAATCGGTGTCTCTGAAGGGATGGTTGAGCGGGAGTGTCTGATATTGTCTTCCCAACACCGCGGTTGGTCAGGCTGACAAAGAACGATTGGCCATGAGAGCTGAACATCCGAGGGTCGAGGGATCTTCGACCAGGATGGTGAGTGCCCATTGGAGGGCTGAGAAGACACCCAGGTTTTCTTTTTCGGGAGCTGACATGATCTTGGGCGCAAACAAAGCTGCGCATATCCTCGTCATGATGAAAAAAGGTCTACCGCGACCCCGAAATCCAAATACCTCACCCCTGCCTGCATGCCAGATCTTGACCGGGACATTCGATCGACTTGAAGTTTGGGTATGACTGCGTCGGCTCTCCCCACGACGACCCCCCACTCCCACCCGCACAAGCAATGGACTCTTTTTTCTGCTCTCTTGAGAGACAATACTGACTCTGGAGTCTGGAGACCAGCAAGATGGCCCTTGAGGCGGGCAGGATGCGCGAACACGGTGAGAGGTCTGTCACTTCTCAATTTCCCGAACCGCCAGATGGCTGATGCGAGGCATCTTGCCTGTGACACCTAATACGGCCGAAATGCGGAAGACCCGTTACGGCCTTTATCTACGGGGAGAGATCTCGTGGGTCATGGGACTCCCGCCTTCGCGATCCTCTTACACGAACATACAGCAGACTTACCCCCCTGCCTTGCTACCCGACTGACGGAGACACCACCCCAGATGCCCCAAGGACTTTTGAGGTCATAGGGAGGACCGCGGGACAGAAAGAGGGTTTATCTTTCGAACCCCTGGAACCGGGGGCTGACGCCACCAGGGCCCGACCACGCGGGACCGGAGGACACTCCGCGGTCGAACATCCCGCAGCCCTCTTCAAATGCTGGCCCTTGCATGGGTCTCTTGCCATCCAATCACACCTCATGCGCTCATGCGAGAGGTGCCGAGCTGGACTCCCTGCCAATTCCCCGATGTGGCCGGTTACACCAGACACGGACACCGGCGGAAGACGGGCGGGGGTGAAGAGGCGAGAGACATTCCGTGAGGACTATCTCTGTTCAGGGAGGCCATTGTGAGAAAAGTCGCGGGCTCGCTCTCTCTCTGTTGCTATCCTTTGACTCCCCTTCTCTGCCCACGCAGCAGTCAAGGGATACACTGGCGTCGCTTTAGAGACCAGGGTGAGTAGGGGACTTCTGCCTTTCCTAAACCTCTTCATGAAGTGGTTTCCCGTTCTAGGCTGGGGCTTAGAAACGATTGCTAGTGCAGGACCGTCGTCATGTCTTTCTCTCTCTCTCTCCCCTCTTCACCCCGTTAATAGTACTGATGAATGTCGTGCTGCGTGCAGAGCTATCCTTGAACTCTGCATTGGACTCGTTAATGGCATGGGTGTGCGGATGATCGCTGCTGCGTCGACGCCCAACCCGTCGTGCAGCATGACATGATGCTCGGCAGCTCGACGGCTAAAAGGAGTGGGACAAGGCGGCAAACCACCTGCTTTTTTTGATTTTTTGCCCTCCCAACGGGAGACCCAAAACATCATGTGCGGCAGAGACTCAGAGGTACATCATCATCGCAGCTCACCGCTTCGAGGACGAGAGACAATTAGGGCGGTGACTATTCCACCGCTAACGCTTCCTCTTCTGGCATTTTGAGCCGCCCAAAATAAGACGAGGCGTTCCCGGATGGAGATCCCGCCTTACGTTGGGGAATGGGAGGGTTTTTTTTTTTTTTTTTTTTTTCTTGTCCACGGGGGGTCTTTTTTTCTTTCCCTCCCACCTTTTAGACCTTCATGTAAGCCTCATCGGGGAGAAGAGGTCGGTCGGTCATGGGCACTAGGTAAGAAAGAAGAAAAAAACGTATCGATCTCCGTCAGGGATCACGAATTTGCTGCAGCTGCGCAGATCAGCTAGACGAACCCCCCCCACCGCCTGCCGACATCATCAGTGCCGTTTCCCTGCTGCCTGCCTGACTTTTGTTTCCCCCGAGCGCCAGACTGACGGGGTGAATGGGGGAAGCAGAGAGGCCCAACCCGGCCTCGGGTCGATCGTCCCATATTGGACCCGTCCAGATCATGCACATCAACCTGACCCGGGTGTACCGAGAAGAACCTGCCATCTGGAATTGGGAGATGAGCGAGAAACACGGAAGACGGGACTGGGGATTGAGGGAAGCAAGTACGTATAGGCTGGTGAGCCGTGAGAAGGCCACTCGGGAGGCTGCATGTTTCAAGGACCTTGGACTCAACGACGTCCACTCGTTCGTGCCCTGTGGTATCTTTTATCCTAACCCCCACCCCCCCCTCGTTCCGTCGGACTAACCTTTATACCGGCATAAAAACGGTCCAGAGGGAACGGGTTACAGCGGGTAGCGACACCGTGCAACCAAAGTTGAATAAACCTGGAAAAGTAAACAAACAATGGCGGTGGCTGCTGGGACTAGGGTCATGTAGTAAGGAGGAAGACATCATCAAGTTGTCGCCTTTCCTGGCACGCCCCCCAACGTTCTATAGTTCAACTACAAAGTAAGAAAAGCCCACTGGTATCTGTCTCACAAGCTTTGAGCAAACGTCACCTACCGAGGGACGGCGGGTACGAAAGAACGACGAGATTTGATTGTGAGTAGCAATTCCCGCCCATCGAGCTTCTCCCTCCCGACTGGCTGTCGTGCGAAGCTTGGCGGGGGGTGGTTGGGTGGTGCATCTCGGGCGGTCTTCGTTCCTGTGTGGTTACGTTGTGTGGTGTTCGCATTATGGTTAGGTGACTGGTGTTCCGTCAACCATCACATCTCCCATCTCACAGTCTTGCATTAGATTTCGTACGGGATATGAGGGGCAGGGGCTGACCTGGCTTTGGATGAAGTCCGGTGAAGTATGGTGGTATGCCATGGACTCTTGAAGGGGACCGTTGATCGGGGGTGTCATTTCTTATGTCTCGAGGCACTGGGAAGAGAAAAAAGGCCATAGTAATTTTCGTGACGAGCGATGGTTGTCCTGGGGATCTGCCTGAGAAGGCGGGTACCGGTACCTTGGATGGAATACACGGAATATCATCACGTGCTTGGAGAGTTCACGAGTTCGAGTCGAGGTCTCCGCGTGTCTGTTTCATAGGTTTTTCGTATTTACTGCCAGAAAAGGATATCTTGACCAGGGCATTAGCTCAGAATGTTGCAGCTATTTGCAGCCTGGACTAGATGTTCGTGACCGGTGCTTGCAACGGCCGGAAGAGACCAAGTCCAAATGGCTGGAAGAAAGACGCCCGTGGCTCTTCTGTGTCTTGTCCATCTTTCAGTCCTCTGGGACAGGCCGCCGGCTCGCAACGTTCCGATGGCAGACGCGGTGGTGGTTTCGAGCAAACAGGGAATGGCCGCCAACTTGTGGCTGAACTTTCCCCAAGGATTCTCGTTACTTCGTCAGGCTTTCCAACACCCAGCCGATGATGGAGTCGCCGTGGTAGACTACCTCGCACTTATTGCCGTGTGGCTAATCAACGCTCGCCAAGACGTAGGCAGCGATTATTGTTGCCAAGTATGCAAAATGCAGAGCTGTCATGGATCAATGCCTCGTTTGCCGGCGTGGTCGGTGAGGCTTTGGAGAAGGTGATGGGGGTCTAACAGTACGATCGCTTGATGTATCTATCACTCATGATCACATAAGAGAGCAGTCTGCTGGAGGTATTCTTGAATGGCTGTTTACTACTTTCTTTTCGGAAACCCTGGACACCCAATGTATATGCAGTTCTGACAACGCTCAAAACATAAAAAAAGTTGAACCCACGCCTCGAGACTTCCGCTCAATCGACCGGCGCCTCCCACTCCCACACACACACACTCGCTGCCTCCTTGCCTCTGCCCCTTTTACCAGTAGTTGGGTCTCAGGCCGGCGAAGCCTGCCAGTGCGTTGGCATCCGTCAGCGGGTCGTCTCTCTTTCTTTGGCCGGAAAGCTATCATGGTACGTTAGCGACAGTTCTTTGTCATGAATGTTTATAGCGTGGGGTGGTCTTACCTCGAGCTGGACACTCCTGTGGAGATGTACGAGCCAGTCGACGTAGCTCTGTGCTTCGTTGTTCCTGTCCTCGACGAGCATACGCGCAAACTCGTACTCGGCACCGTCGATACCTTGTCTCGCCAGCTGGATCCCCAGTCCCTTGGAACCCCGCATCGTCTTGAGGAATTCGACAATGTTCCGTACTTGCGCGTTCAGGTGTGTCTGGAGCATTGGTAGTGACGATGTGTACGCGTCGAGGCTCTGGAGGGTCGTCTTGTCTTCGCCGAAGAGATCGGCAATGAGGTTCGGTGAGGTCTGGGAGTGGAGCCACAAGAGGCACTGCTGACCATTGTCGACGAGGTAGACGCCACCAGGTTCGACACGAGAGAAGGACGTACGAATCGCTGGCGGCACCTTGAGATGGCCGGACTCGTCGGGGAAGCCCTCCTCTGGAGTGAGGTTGTGGATGGGAATCATACGCGGGTACAGGTATAAGCTCAGTTCCTTGGCACCCATGGAGCGAATCATCCTCATCTCGTGGACTCTGCGGTCGGAGCTCTCGTTGCCACCCTTGAAGGCGCGGCACTTGAGGAGACCGAGCATGTACATGGAGAACTCCTTGAGCCTTTCCGGCATGACCAGCTGGCCGTCTGGTTGTGCTGAGGTCAAGAAGTTCTTGCGGTACGCCGAGAGAATGTCGATTGTACGCTCCGTCAGGTGATTGCGGACATCCTTCAGCGTCGCAGAAGTACCCGCCAGTTTTGTGCTTGCCTCCTTGGCCAAAATTGTGAAAACAGCATCTTGGTCGATGAACTTGACACTGTCTCTAGGGTTGTCGCAAACACTTGCAATAATGTTGGAGCAGCGCACCCTCCGCTGGCCGGAAGCCGTGGTGTACAGCAGCGCCGACTGGAAGTGGGCGTCCAGCTTCGAGTCCAGCTTGCCGTCGTAGGAGAAGGTAACGCCCATGGCCTTGTCAGCATCAATAACACCAATTTCCAGGTCGGCACCGAAGGTGTGGTGGATGAAATTGCCGTGATAGCCGTTGATCTGCAGGCCGTTTGAGCAACGGACCTTCATCAGAGCCTGGAAGCCAGTCTCGCGTGTGACAGCGTGCTTGATTTCCATGGACAGCTTGGTGTTGTCACGGGCTCCGATGAAGTTGGGGTAGTAAAACGTCTCTCCACCGGTAGATGCTGCAACGTGACCGACAGTGGCGATGTCAAGGTATCCGCCAGATGGCGAGGCGAGGAAGAAGTCGGCGCCGATGCCCGTAGCAACCATTTTCTCTGCCGCCTTCTTCCATGCCGGGTGTTCTGTAGAGAAGAGTTTCTTGTCGATCTCTCCACCAGGGTGCTTGCCATCGTCGCGGAGGAAAAGACGGCCAGGGCCCCAGGTAGGCAGAGCCGCCAGAGAACAGACGATCTTGCCTCCAGTCTTTTCTAAAGCAGCAACGGCAGAGTTGAGAGTCGCCAGGAGGGCAGGTTCGGGGTTCTTGATGTTGGAGAACATGGTGGGCAGCATAGTAAGCAGAGATGTAATGACATCCCTAGGCAAGTCAGTCAGTGCGATGGTCATACAATACACAGCAGGCAATCTTACTTGGATTCGTAAGGGTCGACAAAGAGACCGTCACTCAAGGGTACGAACGGGTCCTCAAGATCCGGCATAATCATCATCTGGGCTTGATCCAGGGCGGGCTGCGATTGTTAGTCTATGTTTCAATGTCTGGAGTCCTGGGGAGCAGCTCACGTTGACGTTGTAGAAGTGGATGTCCTTGTCATAAGTCACGAAGCCAACCTTGGCACCGGGGGGAATGCTCCTCTTTGGCTCACCATCCTCATCCCGTTCTGCGTCTTCGCCACCATACAAGGCGGCAACGATACCCTCGCAGAAGGACTCGATGAATCCCTTGTTGAAGGACTCCTGGGTAACATCAATGACGAACAGCCAGCGCAGACCAGTAGGCTCCTTTGTCCAGTACTCCTTAGGCACCACGAACTCCACAGTACCCCTGGTAAGCTCTGGCCGTTGATCGCGATCCACTCTGACACCTTGGGGAGTGAGTGCGGAGAAGTATTCGGACGGGGTATCATTGGGGTAGGTGCATAAGTTGCAAACAAACTTGTTGCCGCCTGATCGGAACATCATGAAGGGGTTGACGTAAGCTCTGCAGCGACGACATCTCGGGGGACCAGAGTCGCCAAAATCTAGAACTGGAATCTCGAGCTCGCCGGGCTGAAGAGGTGCCATGGGCTGCAGGAGGAGACCCATTGGTAGACCAGTAAGTGCCAGGCCCTCGGCATTGGACGGAATGCTGTTCAATGTTAAGCGCGCGAACTTGGGCGAGGCGTTGCCCTGGTCGTATGCAACATATGAGACCGTCGAGGGAGGTGGCAAGTGCTTCTCAAAGGTAGGATACACATTGGAGAAGTAGTGTTGTTGAAGAGAGTCACGGGAGACTGGCACACTAGGCAGGTCGTCCAGAGACAGCTTCTGGTGCCCGGAAGTCTGAACTACTGCAGGCGGTCCGCCAGCATCGGTGCCGTTTCGAGTCGCGAATTCGGCCGGAGAAGCGGGATTGGCGGGTGCAAAGGTCTGGCCGGCGGCAACGGGGAACTGGTTCATTTGTGCATACTGAGCTTGCGAAGGATCGTTGAGAAAGGCGGTGGCATTCGTGCCAGCAGCGGGGATTCCGTTGAAGGGTTGCGACGAGCCTGTCGCCTCGACCTGGTGGTATGCGTGGCGGTCCTTCTTCTTCCTCCTCGCTGTGCCGTGGCCATCACCGAGTGACATGCCTCCCATTTGTGCCGCTAAGTTTTCCTGAGACTGGAATCCAAGACTCTGCGCATATTCCTGGCCTGGAGGAGCGCCATACGGTTGTGCCTGAGGCGGCGCGGAGCCAGGCTGGCCGCCATAGTATTGCTGTCCTGGAGGTGCAGGAGCGCCGTATGGAGTTCCCTGCTGGTATTGCTGCCCCGCGATGGGAGGGGAGAACTGGGGAGGTGCGGGCTGTGTCGATCGATTGGGGTTCGAAGGGTCTTGCTCGCCCTGGCCCAGCTGGTGGTACATGTTGAAATCAGACATGTTTGCAGAAATAGGCGGTGGTGGGTGTGTTGGAGGGTTGCGTGATGCGAAGCTCGTGGTCGATTGCTCGGGGGAGTCGAATTAAATGCGGGCTAAAGGTACCGTAGCTTTCTAGGTAGCTGAGGTTTTGGAGGCACGACCAGCTAGCTGTTGTGCACCGTCAGAATCGGGTATCAAGGTCGGAAATCGCAGAGGAATTGAATAGAAATGCGCGCACGCAGTCAAGAGCGCGCCATGCTCTGCAGGATCGTGGAAAAGTGATGTTTGGCGGCAACGTTGAGGATAAGCCGAGCTTCTGGAAAAGTGACAAGCTTGAATTGTGTCCCTTTTCGATGCTCTCTGGCCAGACGCATGAATCAATAGGGATCCGGGCCAAATTGACACGATAACTTTCCGACCTGTTTTTCCAGGCCCGAAGTCTTTTTTGTCATGTACCTCTCGAATACGTAACTCCGACGACCCTGGCCAATGCGGGAGCTCCAGCAGCTGTCCGTTGGATCCCACGGAGCCGGGCTTGTCTCCAGTTTACGGGGACAGAAAAAGCCTAGTCCAAATTGAGCACGGAAAGAGATCGCCGTCGCTCCGATGCCAGGCCTGGAAGGGACCCACTTGATTATGACGGAGCCGGGCCTCGGCCCCTGCTCTTCCCTGGTGCTCAACGGTACGTACCAAAAGCACCTTGCAGGCTTGCACGCAACGAGCGCATGCAACCTTGGGACTTTTTGGTTCCTGGATTCTCTGACGCGACACCTCTGTCGAGCCTGAGATCTCACGACTCGCTGCGCTTGCAACAACGACGACAACTATCCATTTCCGTCCGATACCTGCGCGCCAACGCTATGGTTATTGCCCTTGTGACTGGACCTTGAAGCGACGCCGTGTCGAATCAATTCCAAGACTTTTATCTCCAAACAATGCGTTGCGGTTCTGCCGAATAGATACCAATCATGTTTACCTTCTGCCCTCTACAGGGCGCCCTTTCCGATTCAACAGCGTCGCAGTCGATACTTGAGCTCGATGGCGGTGTCAAGATTCTTATCGATCTTGGCTGGGACGAGTCATTCGATGTCGAAAAGCTTCGGGAGCTTGAAAAGTAACCGACCCTTCCTCCCACTCGGTGCGCGCTTCATGACAACCGCTGACATTCCTCTAGACAGGTTCCAACTCTGTCTATCATCCTTCTGACACACGCCACCACATCGCATTTGGCTGCTTTTGCCCACTGCTGCAAGAACTTTCCCTTGTTCACAAGAATCCCCGTATACGCTACCCGACCTGTCATCGATCTAGGTCGCACCTTGACCCAAGACCTCTACGCTTCCACCCCTCTGGCCGCGACAAAGATACCCCACGGCTCCCTGACCGAGGCCGCATATTCCTTCTCTCAGCAGCCAACGGCCGACAGCGGCTTTCTTCTGCAAGCGCCATCCCCCGAGGAAATTACTCGATACTTTTCCCTCATCCAGCCTCTCAAATACTCGCAACCCCACGAACCCCTTCCGTCTCCCTTCTCGCCGCCGCTCAATGGCCTCATGATTACGGCCTACAATGCAGGCCATACTCTCGGAGGAACCATATGGCATATCCAGCACGGTCTGGAGTCAATTGTCTACGCTGTGGATTGGAACCAGGCCAAGGAAAATGTCTTCGCTGGAGCTGCCTGGCTAGGTGGGGCTGGAGGTGGCGGCGCCGAGGTCATCGAACAACTGCGCAAGCCGACGGCTTTGGTGTGCAGTAGTAGAGGTGCGGAAAAGGTTGCTCAAGCTGGTGGCCGCGCAAAACGCGACGAGCAGCTGGTCGACATGATCAAAACCTGCGTCAGCCGGGGAGGTACGGCACTCATCCCGGTGGACTCCAGCGCACGTGTCTTGGAGATTGCATATCTGCTAGAACAAGCGTGGAGGACAGACTCGCAAACGGACGGTGGCAGTCTCAAGGCAGCAAAACTGTACCTCGCTGGACGAAACATGTCGAGCACCCTGCGATATGCACGAAGCATGTTGGAGTGGATGGACGACAATATCGTAAGGGAATTCGAATCGGTGGCTGATGGGCAACGCCGACCAAATGGTGCCGAAGGGAAGAGCAGGGAGGGGGTCCCTTTCGACTTCAAATACCTGAAACTCGTTGAACGCCGGGCACAAATCGAGAAGCTTCTCTCATGCTCCACGGATAATGTCCAAGCAGAAGGAAGAGTCATTCTCGCAAGTGATGACACGCTGGAGTGGGGTTTCTCCAAAGACTTGATCCAAGGCCTAGCAAAAGATTCTAGGAATTTGGTCATCCTCACAGATAAGCCAGCCAAGTCACAGACTGAAAGGCCATCAATAGCCAGAACCCTTTGGGATTGGTGGACTGAACGGAGAGATGGTGCTTCGGTGGAGGAGTCTAGCAACGGTAACAGTCTCGAGCTTGTCTACGGTGGCGGCAGAGAGTTGGAGATACAGGAGGCCAAGAGGCAAGCGTTGGAGGGAGAAGAGCTCAACGTGTACCAGCAGTGGCTCGCGACTCAACGCCAGCTGCAAGCTACGCTCCAGAGTAGTGGTGGGGCTTCCTTGCAAGCGCCTGCAGATGCTGCCGATGATGTCTCATCTGAATCCTCTTCAGACTCTGGCGAATCCGATAATGAGCAGCAAGGCAAGGCCCTCAACATCTCAACAACCATGGGTCAGGCAACACGCAAGAAGGTTGTCCTTACGGACGAGGACCTCGGCATCAACATTCTGACGAAGAAGCGCGGTGCGTACGACTTTGATGTCAGGGGCAAGAAGGGCCGCGAACGGTCGTTTCCTCTCGTCATGCGGAGGAGACGAGACGACCAGTTCGGAGACGTGATCCGCCCCGAAGACTACCTGCGTGCTGAGGAGAAGGAGGAAGATACACCGGACAACGAGGGTCTGCGGAGAGATGACGATGAGGACCGACTCGGAAAGAAGCGCAAGTGGGACGATGGCAACAACAAAGCAGCAAACAAGCGCCAGAATAACAGGGCAGGTTCTGCGGATGACTTGGACGCTAACGGCCTAGGCGACCATGTTGTTGACGAGTTCGACGACGTGGAGGACGTTATCGAGGAGGAGATACAGGGTCCTTCCAAGTTGATCATTTCAACAGACAAGGTCATGGTCAACTTGCGTATCGCATTTGTTGATTTCAGTGGATTGCACGACAAGAGGAGTTTGAACATGTTGATCCCATTGATCCAACCGAGAAAACTCATCTTGGTTGGTGGCACTGCGGACGAGACAACGGCCCTCGCAGCAGACTGCAAGAAACTGCTGGCCGCCCAGATTGGAGCGTCTGAAGAGAGCGGGATCGATGTCTATACGCCAGCGATGGGTGCCTGGGTAGACGCAAGTGTCGACACCAACGCTTGGGTGGTGAAGCTGGCAGACAGCCTGGTGAAGAAGCTCAAGTGGCAGAACGTTCGCGGCCTGGGCGTCGTGACTGTCACAGGTCAGCTTATTGCGGAGGCTTTGGCCAAGGAAAAGCTCATCGATAAGGACGACGGGGCCAACAAGAAGCAGAAGACAGAGACCGAAGATGCCGAAGCAGGCGAGGAGGTCAAGAAGGAGGAGGAGGACGGAGAAGACGAGGCTACCGAGATCGAGGTGGTACCCACGCTGAACTTGTTGCCTTCAAACATGGCATCTGCTGTGCGTTCGGTCGCACAACCGCTACACGTGGGCGACTTGAGGCTCACGGATCTGAGGCGAGCGATGCAGTCAGCGGGATACACGGCCGAGTTCCGTGGCGAGGGTACGCTGGTGATCAACGGCGCGGTGGCGGTACGGAAGACGAGCACGGGCAAGGTGGAGGTGGAGAGCGTGGGTATTGCGGATGCGGCGACGATGATGCAGCACCGCAGCACTTTCTACGAGGTGAAGAGGATGATCTACGATGGTCTGGCCGTGGTGGCGGGAGCATAAGCGCGTGTCGTGACCATCTCAAAGGAGGCCAACTGTGCAAGACTAGATACTCAATGACTAGATACAATATGGATTGGCTTGGAACGTGCTTACGATGATTTGGCAAGAACTTCAAGTACTTCAACAAACCCCAGACCATACCGGGCACAGCTCGTCAGATGCTCTGCGGTGTTGTGGAGTCTGAGATCGGCCGGTCCACAGCAAACTTTGCGTAGAGGCGAAGGCAATCCAGCTGCCCATCACAGCTTTGATCCTCACATCGTGCCATGGAGACGAGCAGAGTAGAGTCTATTGCGAGACCGTTCCACGCTGCCAGACATGATCCAAAGCATCTTCGAGACGGGCACGACCGTCGTAATGCAATTGGACTTCAACGAACAGCCTGCGGTCGAGCCAGCGTTTTGGACATTGAATAATATTACGAATCAAGCTGGCGTGCCTGCCAACGAATGGTGTATCTACAAGCTCCAGGCCTGGTGGTGGAAGACGTCCGGGGAATTTGAGGCGCTGGCCTGGGAATGCTCCTTGAGATTTCGTCGACCCCATCACATCGGACCTGACACAATTCAACACGGCCAACTACACGTTTACGTGTTCCAGGACAACAAGGTATTCAAATATTCAGAAGACGTTGAAGTCATCGCATGGCAAGAGAAAGCGCTTTGGATTAAATGGCACGTATGGGCATTATAGGAAGGAATTAATAATCTTCGGATCTGTGGGCTCAAGTTATGTTGTTTCTACGGGTGTGGTCTCAAGACATACATCCCCTGAATGAGATATAAGGCGGATTTAAGCTTTCAAATGGCTACGATACCATATTCTGATCAAGCATGCCTTTACAGCTTTGGCCGGCGCGGCACCGGCGCAACACGGGAGGTATTGCACCGAGATCCACATTTCCGGGATTCCAATTCCAGTCCGGGGCTCGGCGCTTGCCCCGACCAATGAGGGCTCGCCCATTGGGCCAGGAAAAACGTGACTTCGTGTGACTCGCGTTTCGACTCCTCCCCGCGCACGGCGCGCTGCCGCGTCTTCCATAGAGGCAGGAGGTGAGAAGTCAACAGCGCGTCGTTACTGCTGTTGTTTCCCCGCCTTCTTCGATCATCTCCTCGATTTCCTTTCTTGTGTCTCTTCCTGACCTCACCTTGCTTCTTCATGTTCCTTCGTCGTCCATCTCTTCTGATATTACGCACTTAGAGCATGCCGAGCCAAGATCTCGCCCCATCGCCCATAGCCGAGGGGCATGCGCCCAAGAAGCGCAAGATTCGCAAGGGAACAACAAGCTGCTGGTAGTAAATGGCGTATCCATGCTTCCCTGACCATTACATTTCCACTAACGGTTCAATGGCTTCTAGGCAAACGAAGAAAGATTCGGTGTCAATACTCGGACCAATCTCAAGACATCTGCATTGAATGTCAACGCCGCGGCGCCGCTTGTCGGACCCAGGAATACGATAACGATGCAATAGAACAAGATCGTGCGGTTGGGAAACAGCAGGAGACAGAGGAGACGTTACGGAGGGCCGAAGAGCCACTCGAACAGGTGGCTCAAGTGGCCAGTCTTCTCACACCGGGAGCAGACCGTCTTTTCCAGAACCTGGGTGCCTCTAGATCCTCGAGCGAGCAAGCTCCTCTAAGGTCAGAGTCTACGCAACCAGGGCCACCATTAAAGTCTTTAGCTGCCACTCCCTGCCCGAGCATACAAGTTTTTGACAGTATCCTAGTACGTCTAGGCCCCTCTCGTGTCTGGTACGATTTCTGACGGTAAAGCTAGTTCGACGACGTCGATTACTCGTTGTAGGATAATTTGTCGGAAACTAATGGAGGCATGGATGAATATTCAGGGTTGTCTCGTACGCTCCATGCATTGCTCCCATCCCAACAAGATGCAAATTCGATCATCTCAGCGGGTTACACTGCGCCTTTCCTTCAGTTCTTCACGTTACCCTACCAAGATCTATTCCTAGGCAGAAATAGATCAGCCTCGGATTTGTCTTCCCTACCCAGTTCCTCAAGCCACCCGGTACTTCTTGCCCGGACGTTGCTTTACCTCGCCAATGGTCTGCAGAATCTACCTGCTTCTGCGCCCAATGCAAACCAACTGGATCTCGGATGCTGCGCGGAAGATGCCATGTAGAAGTATCTTACTGGTGCCTCCTACGTGACCGGAAACGATGAAGTCATGAGCTTACAAGAAGGCCTGGAATGCTTAATTCTTGAGGTTGTCTTTAACACCAATGCGGGCAATCTGCTTCCCGCTTGGATGGTGCTTCGAAGAGCTATCGGTCTTGCCCAACTAATGGGCCTGCATCATGATCAACCAGACAAACTGATAATACTCGATCCCCAAACCAAAGCCTCAGCATCGCTCATGTGGCATAGACTTTTGAGCCAGGAGAGGTACATGGCCCTCATGCTCAGTCTACCTGCTATAATCTTGATGACCCGTATACGGCAAACGCCAAGTTCACCCCTGAGGAATCCCCCTACGACCATCTTGAGCGTAGTCACGGTCAGATAATGCGCCCCATCACTGTTCGAAACGAGAGCATTCAGCTTGGGGACTTCGGGGTCACGCAAGAAATTGACCAAATGTTGCAGGTGGCTGCCCAGCGGATGCCTGCCGATTAGTGGCTAGTTTCAAACACTCGACTGAGGCAGCACACTGCAAAGCGAAGTGATAGGGGAAAGCTTGAAGCCATCCTTCAAATCTTACTCCAGATCACTCACTTCAATCTGTTGATCCTCCTTCACCTTCCTTACATGCTACAATCCAACTGCGGCGCAAATTACGATTACAGCAGAGCGGCGTGTTAAAATGCGAGCCGCGAGCTCCTAAGTCGTTGCATCAAGTTTCGATGCACAAATCAGATCTCATTCTGTTGTAAGGCTATCGACTTCTCCGCGTTCACAGCGTGCCTTAGCTTGATCCTCGCACATATCGAGAGATGGAATCGTGGCTCTGATGTGGTTGATTTCCTCATCCATCAGAGAGCGAGTGATCGTGCTTTGGTTCAGGAAGCCATCGAACTCATGCTGGAAGTAGACAGTTCCAGCAGCGACTCCCTGCTGAATCAAACCGCTTCCATGTTAGAAGCCTTATCTGACATCGAAGTGGATGCTGCTAGCCGTTTGGGAAGATTGCCGGGGAACGCATCTGCCAAATGAGGAGGTGCTTGTGGCAGTCGGTGCTTACAGCTTAAAGTCCCAGCACTCGGCACTATCAAGATCATGCGGAACGGCATATCCATAATTTCAGGACAATATTGCGAGATGAATAAGTATGTGGAACTGGGGAGTGCCATCTCCGAGGCTACTGGCGGACCCGATCAAAATCACGAGGAGCAACTCCAACTCCAAGAACATGAGAACTTGCTGAAGGAAGATCCTCATCACATAGGTCATCACAAAAACAGTGTTATATTTGATGTAGCGGCGGATGAAACAAACTGGAGTTGGCAAGGTGTTGGTGGCATGTTCCTCGAGCCGCCTTCCGGAAGATTGGAAACTTCCATAGGAGACCCGCAAGCCAACTGCGTGGGCAATGAGTTTTTCTTTTATCCAGCTATTTGTGGGTTTTGCAGTTGACCGCTCGATGAAATTAGCAGACAAAATCGACACTCACGCTCAGTGGTGTGTCGAGGCCGAACAATATCAAGATTCCTTCTACGTTCTAAGATGGTAGATGTCACAATGTCCCTCTGCTACTTCTTTTCCAACAACTCCTGAGGCATACCCTTGATAGCCTTCTGTTCCGCGGGTGTAAGTGAGATGTAAAAGTACTTCTCGATAGCCCGCACGCGATCAGCCTCGCTATTCAATGTCTCCAAGAGCTCAACCTTGTCGCCAATCTTGCGCTTCACCTCGTCCTTGTGCAGCACAATAGTACCCTCGGCCTCTCTTGTCTCAGTATTCAGAATCGTCCGCATGCACAAGACCGTCTTGACAAAGTAGCTGGTTGGTCGCATCATGACGGCATAGTTCATGACTTCAAAGTCCTCAGGGAAGAACTCCTGCTCTGTGAAGCAGTTGCGCTCTCGGGAGGGGCCATCGGCGGTGTCGGTTGAAGAGTACACCCACATGCGCTGGCTCGAATCCGTGTTCTGGTCTAGCTTTTGGTAGACGAGCTTGCCTCGCAGGGGAGCGATGGTGGTGAACTCGTGACCGGCCTCTTTGTTCAAGGGCACGGGGATCATGGTTGCTCCTTTGCCGAACCCGACGTCGACTAGGTAGCGCTGAGCGTCGATCGTGACGATGTTGAGCATATGGGACCTGTCCGAGGTCAGCGCCAAGTTATTATTGGAGTTCCCACAACTGCCTACCATCCGCCGAACCTCTCATCTCCCTTGATCTTTGCACCAACGCTGACGAGACTAAAGCCGAGCCCCTTGAGGATAGCACCGAATAAGGCGTTGAGCTCCATGCAATAGCCACCTTTACCCTGGACTACGACCTTGTCGAAGAGATCTTCCAGATCAATGGAAATCAGGCGGTGCTTTGAGTAGTGCAGAGTTAAACTCTCGAAGGGAACTCGGGCAAGTTGATGGGCCTGGAGTTCTTTCAAGAGCTGCAGCCGATCCGATGCATGTTTCTCCCGCGGGTAGTTGATGTGGTGGAGATACCGACCAATTTGCTCCTCGGTGTACGACATGGTGAGCACCGACTTTATCTGGAAAGACATGTAAGTTGGAAGGATTTGCTTAACGTAGTCTAGAGAAATTCCTTGGAAGTTATATCAACTTGATTACCAATCCAGTATGTTTTCGTATCTCAATACGATGCAGGTGCAACTCCAACTGCAGGTTTGAATGGCTCCGATGAAGTTCAGCTTGGGTGCTTCCTTTGGCATGAGTAATAGTTTCTATATGTACTAATGACGTGGGGCATCCCGAAGGGCGCGCAGGCTTGCGATGTCGGCCATGAATTGGTAAGGCAGTCAGGACAAGCGCCCTCGGTTAAGGCATTCTTGGGGGCCATCTCACAACTGATGTGAACGAAAGACAGACAATATCGGCGAGAGTGAACGATTATTTCAAACTAATGATGGTGAGATCCATGTCTTGAGTTACTACGGATGTCTTGCTGACAGGGGATGAGACCTGCTGAGAACCCCACGCAGCCACGCAGAGCTAAGCGGCTGGTGGACCTTGGTAGTTCGCCGAGTGTGCAAGCGAAGGGGGCATATGCTTTGGCACCTGGGCTTTGGCTTCCCCTGTGTTTAGCGGTGGGTAGAAACGACATTTACAAACATCTCAATAGTACAATCGGGACGTGATGTAGTTCGCTGCAAGAATTACAGACGGCAGGGCGAATTGATGCCAGAAACCCCTTTTAGGAAGGTGATTATTGCGCCTGTGAGCACGTAATCACGGGCGCCTTCTACTACGCCACTAGACGAATCAACTTCACCATAACAACAACACAGTCTCCAAACGTATTTCGATATCGCTCTTGATCAATGCGATCATACATCATTGCATTTTTGATTGCATTTATAGTCTCCGCAATGGGTGAGAAGTTCATCGTCGAGTTTGGCAGCAGCAAGGTGTGTTCTTACCATCGACTCAACTGTCTGTGCCCCGCGGGATGCGCTGATTCTCGCCCCACAGGATGAAGATAGAGAAGCTCTCATCAACAAGTTGACAGCGGATGAAAGAACCAAGGTAGTAAAGAGATTTGATCATGCGATCTTCTCTGGGGTAGTCATCGAGACTGGGAATCACAACATGGACACTCTTCGGGCTCTGCCCAACGTCGGCAATGTCTGGCCATCGAGAAACGAGGGGCTTCTAGGGGCGCTTGGAGGTTCAGAAGCACGAAGAGAATCTGCCGAGTTATAAGCGATGCAAGAGTCAAAGTAAAGCACTTCGAAAACCCAAGATTTTTAAAAATGAAGTTCGCCACGTCTAGCGATGACCAGAATGAGCATTTATAATGTCTACCACATGTCTATAGCTTTTGAGATGAGTGAGTCTAAGCCTTGAAAGAAGCCACTTCCGATACAGTAGTAAGGAACCGCGGCACATCATGCCCGAACCGCCCAAGAAACAGCCCATCGACGGCCTCGCCCAGCTTCTCAAACAAGCCCGGCCCAGCACTGCCGCCATAAATGACTCTAGTCGTGCCAGTCCTTCTCTTAACGCTCTCGAATGCTCTGATCCCCTTGACCACCTCAATAACGTGGCCCTCGCTGGCCGGCTCGCTTGCGCCAATCGCCCAGACAGGCTCATACGCGATGATGACTTCCGCAGACTCAGGTACGTCCGCCAAGGACTGATCAATCTGGACTTGACATTCTCCTAGCGCGATGTCCAAGTCTCCCTTTGTCTTTTCGCCGATACAAATCAAAGGCGCCATCCCGTTCCTGCTCGCCGCGGCGGCTTTCTTGGCCACGACCTCATCGGTCTCACCAAATATTCTCCTTCTTTCCGCATGCCCGACCTCGACGATGGAGACGCCCGTCTCACGTAGGACAGCCGGGCTGACTTCTCCGGTGAAGGCTCCAAAGTCATCCCAGTGGCAGTCTTGTGCGCCCAGCTGGATTGGCACAGCTGAAGACTTGAGGGCTTCGTTGACGGGGTGGATGGAGATGAAATCGGGAATGATGAAGATGTCGACGTTTTCCAGTGATGTTGGAGACAGAGCGGCTAGTTGTGTCTGAAATGTGGCGATGAAATCAAGCGTGCGTTGGAGCGGGAAGTACATCTTTGTCGAAAGGCCGATGAGCCTCCGGTTCGGTGGTGTAGTCATCTTGAGGGTATGGCACTGCTCTGTGCAACGTTATCTGGAACGGCTTCTCCTTCGACCGTTGACCTGGGGCTTCACGGGTTGTTGAGTTGCATGTGAAGAAGCGCAGCGTCCGGGCCATGCACTTCAAATAGTGCGGAAAATCGGGACCGTACCCCGCCAGGAGGGGCTTGCGGCCGGTCACTCGACCCATTTTTGCGGCAATCTTCCTCATCGTGTCGTCAAACTTCCCGGTTGTCCGATGGCCTAAATCGGCGATGAAGTTGTCAATCACGGACTCGGAAAGCGCAATGTTTCTCCGTTCATCGTTGATAACATGTGCGGCCAGGCTTCCGCTAAGAAAACCCACCAAGCTTACCTGTATTCCGCCCCGCCAAGGTCAAGACGCGGGGAAACAAGGATGATGAGGTCCATTTCGATACAGAGGGTAAGTTGAAACGAAAATTGAAAGAGCGAACAATGTAGAGTGAGTAGGGAGCAATTCCCTGAAGATTGGAGTCAAGGAGTTGTGGGTTATCCTGTGAATAATCAACCAGCTCACCTGGAACTATCCACTTACTGCTGCTGTTAGAGTCTCAACGCTAATCGAGCTTACCGCGGGCTTTGCGTCGCGTCACTGCTCACGCTTGTGAGAATAAACAAAATGAGTGGAAGGGAATAAACTCAGGATGGTGGGTGTTCATGCGGTCTTAAGTACTTTTTCTATGATTGAGTACTGTGGTAAATAAGGCGTAATTGCTGGCTGGGAACTACGGGTTCGTTTTTGTATGACAAGTACTAAGTAGGGTTGTACTCTGGCCTCGAATCTGTCACTCCATACCACGGTCCTGGATCAGTCTGCCAGGTTCTTCATGTAGCCTCAGCTACTGCTCGCTAAGGCGTGCATGTGAGATGAACCAAAATGTCCTATCGTTCTACTAAGTCTGGATGGATAATGGCGTGATTGCGAAATCTCAACGACTTTGGGTGTGAGATTAGAGCACAGGGCATGAGATCAGATACTCACTCAAGAACTCAGCATGTCATCGCGAACGCCGCGGTTCAGGATAAACAATGAACGAAATGAACGCTTTTATTAATCGTTATTGAAATGAAATGCAACTGCCTGCCTGCTTCATGCGGTGGCCTCCAGACTCTTGATAACGTGAACCTTTTCAGCACTGTTGCTCGTAGGGTCGAATGTGTATCCAAGCCAGTCCTTTGCAAGCCGCCTCGCAAGTTCCAAACCAATGACTCTCTCACCCATACACAGCACCTGGGCATCGTTGCTGAGAATTGAACGCTCGACGCTGAAGCTGTCGTGTGCCGTCACAGCGCGGATGCCCTTGATCTTGTTGGCGGCGATGGCCATGCCGAGTCCCGTGCCGCAGATGAGCAGCGCGCGGTCGGCCTTGCCGTCGGCTACCATTTGAGCGGCGGCCGCGGCTCTGTGAGGGTACGCCGTCTTGTCTGCGCCGTCATGGCTTCCGACATCCTCGACGAACTCGACGCGAGCGTCCTTTTCAAAGTCAGCCTTGATTGTGTCCTTGTACTTGATGCCAGCCTCCTGTTCATGTGTCAGTTTAAACTTATGAGAAGTAAGGCGAATTTGATGACTTACGTCGCATCCGACGACAATGCGGTACTTGGAAACGGGGTTGCTGCCCATCTTGATGTTCTTGTATGATGTGGGGTGGTGAAGCTGAATGACGGGATTTGGAAATGGAGGCTTCTTTGGGATTCCGGATGTAAGGGGATGAGCATCAGGAAGTACCAAAGGCCGTAACCACGATTTTCAACACTTATAAAGCGTAGACACCGTCATGTGCATCGGTGTGGGTGTGATTTGTCGCGGATAGCTCACCCCCTAGCCGATCTTCCGCAGCGGAAATCCGGGGTCGAGACGAACCTACGGCCGATTTACTGGGTCCCCGGAAAATCGCACACCATCAACCGACCACACCACATATGATATCGACCGTTCAGCGACAGAATGAGCCTATCTGTAGGAACATTCATAGTCAAATTGAACTTCGCTGTTAGTGGAAGCGCATTCTGATTATTTTTGCAACTTGTTTCATGAGCTCCATCGACACCCAATACCCCTACACTTAACTTACAGAGTGAAGCACCGTCACGAGCCATGTCCGACCGCCACATCTTCACCTCCTCGGAGGGACTCGTTGATAAGTCCCTCAGAGGTTTCATCTCATACAACCCTTCCCTTGGTCTGGACCAGTCAAACCGTGTGGTCTTTGACTCAACATACGACAAGTCCAAAATCAGCATAATCTCTGGCGGTGGCTCCGGTCACGAGCCCGCGTGGGCAGGTTATGTCGGCAACAACATGCTGGCGGCTTCCGTATCCGGAGACATCTTTGCCAGCCCGTCCGCGAAGCAAATTCAGTCTGCCATTGAGCGTGTGCCTTCAGACGTCGGCACTATCCTCGTCATCACAAACTACACCGGCGACTGCCTCCACTTTGGCCTCGCTGCCGAGAAGGCACGGAGTCGCGGGCACAACTGCCGCATGATCATCTGCGGCGACGATGTGTCTGTTGGAAAGGCTGGTGGTAGCTTGGTAGGACGCAGAGGTCTTGCCGGGCAGATCGGTGTTCTCAAAGTCATTAGCGGAGCGGCTGGCGTCAAGGCCGGCACTCTCGACGACATCCATCAGCTTGGTGTTTCTGTCGAGTCCGAGATTGTGTCCATCGCGGCCACCATGGACCACTGCCACGTACCAGGGCGCACAGAGCACGCTCGTCTGGGTGCTGACGAGGTAGAGGTTGGAACTGGGCCTCACAATGAGCCTGGCTACAGCAAGGTCTCGCCTGCGCCGTCTGCAGAGGGTTTGATTGACCAGCTGCTGCGGTACTGCTTGGACCAAGAGGATCACGACCGGGCGTATGTCAAGTTCAACAACGACGACGAGACGATCCTTCTCGTCAGCAACTTTGGAGGCATCTCCTACCTGGAAATGGGCGCTTTGGTCGATGAGCTGCTTCAGCAGCTTGACACAAAGTGGAACATCAGGCCTTCGAGAGTGTACTCCGGCCCTCTCGAAACCTCTCTCAACGCACCCGCATTCTCAATTTCCCTGATGAACATCACAGCAGCATCAAAGAAGTGCAGTTTCTCAGCAGAGCAAATCTTCCGATTCGCTGACCTCAAGACCAACACACACTGGGAGTCGATGGCCGGCGCTCAAGCTGTTCGCCGTGACAGGAAACTCCAGTTCGTGCAGTCACCTCCCGAGGAGCCAAAGAAGATCGAAGCAGACCGCGATGTCAGAATGGACCCGGCAACACTGAAGTCTATGCTGAACAAGGCTTGCCTGGCGGTTATTGAAGCCGAGCCCGACTTGACAAAGTGGGACATGGTGATGGGTGACGGCGACTGCGGTGAGACACTCAAGACAGGCGCGTCGCATCTCCTTGATGCTCTAGACAATAAGGGCATCGCAGCTGAAGGATCGATCGTCTCGGTTCTTCACGAGCTGGAAGACATTGTTGAAAGCAAGATGGGTGGCACGCTCGGTGGAATCCTTGGTATCTTCTTCGTCTCACTCAGCAACTCTGTAGAAGAGAACGCGTCGCTGGCAAAGTCGCAAGGTATCTTGCCTCTGTGGACACTAGCGCTCACGTCTGCTCTGGAGCACCTGAGTCACTACACGCCCGCTAAGATCGGAGATCGGACAATCTTGGATACCTTGATCCCCTTTGTCGATGCGATTCGCAACAGGGGCTTCGAGGGAGCTGTAGAGGCAGCGGTCGAGGGGGCTGAGTACACCAGAAAGACCAAGGCGAAGCTGGGTCGCGCTACGTATGTTGCGGCATCTGGAAAGGATACGTCGTTCCACCCTGACCCTGGTGCCTGGGGTGCAATGGTTGCAATCAAGGGCTTGCAATCCGGCATGGCTTGAGTAAGGTAGTTCGAGCACATCTTTCTGTGCTTTCATTTTCCTACATAATATAGCGTTAGATTTGAATTTACTAAACCCATTCAACTTCAAACTTATGCAATCTCTCTGGTGGCTCTGCGAGTCACCGTTCCAAGCCATTTTCATGAAACTCCGCCAATCGCGACTATGTATGGACAACTTCAACATCATTCTGCCTCATTTAAGTACTCACCTCAAGTCACCGCTATTCCACACTGGTATGCCTGATGCAAAACTGATGGTCTTCCCCATCATGGTGATCTATGACTTCATGTTGGTATTATGATGAGATGCTCAAACATGACTTATCATAGCGCTGGGCCTCACGACTATTTGAGTGAGTATGGAGCTCTGCAAGTTGCTAGTTACAACTCCTAGGCTGACCCGGGACAAGCGAATAGATGCGCCATACACCAACCACAAACACCACGAAAATCGGCACTCAAGAACCTCACATTCAAGGCCACGACAGTACTATGTCTTGCCGAAGCCAGCTCTGATCGAAGCAGAAAGCTGCAATCCGCAACCCGCAACCCCTTACCCCTGAAACCATGGACCATGAGCAGCCTTGGGACCTGCATGACAGCATCATTCCGAGTTGACTATTCCATTTCGACGCTTGATTCGTCAATGGACCGGAGATGTCAGGGGTTCGAGCGAGATGCAAGCACTTTACACATGGCAGACTAAGGCATTGCCCAGAAGCTTAGCTCTCTCATCTGCCGGCGACCACCCACGCTGTCGGGATCAGACTGACCGTTCCTGAGGGTCGTTGAAGTTGCCAGAAAAGACAGGGGAGCAGCATATGCCATCAAGCTGTCAGGTCCTTGTGGCAGATCAGATCTACCAATCGAGGCAGCAGGGGCCTACCAACTAAGCTAGAAGAGGCTGACGAAGTGAAATTTGATGTAGCCGAGAGCTGTTCAATGATTTCAAGAGTTGACGAGTGCTTTAGTCAAGAAGGCTTTTGTGACTGAATAGGTAACTCGGTCCCCATTCGAGCACACTCACCACATCCCCCTTTTGATCTTCTGCAGATTCATCCTTTGACTGGGCCGCCTCGTCAGTATCGAGTTCATACATTTAACTTCCAGATGGCACAACTCCCGTGGATTGAGGCAACAACCAGCACGATTTGTTCATCACTTGGATCACCGACGATATAGCAGTCTCAAGGCGATTTCGTACGAATTGATTGACTGTGATTGCGTTCCCACCACACCATTGCCCAACCTGCCCAAAGACCACCTCACGATGGCAGTGGCACTGCCCTCGTCCATGTTGACCGGATGACTTCGGTTCGGGAACTCGGCTCGGCGGAGGCTCCGCTCCCGAACACACACCAATTTCCCCAAGGCAGGCCATGGAAACCAGGGTTCTAAGGGTCAGCGGCTCGACTTTCTCAAAAAGATGCAACAGCAGAAGGACCCCTTTCCCCAGGATTGCGGAAAAGTTTTGCCACGTCTCCGCACCGTTCGCATTGGCTGCGGCTCACATCCGGGGCATTCTTCCGGGAGGGGGGAAGCCGTAGGAAAGTGGATGATTGCCACATTTCCGCAGGCTTCGTATTAGTTATGACACACTCCCACCGTCTGTCTTCTTACCCCCGGGAAGGAAAGCTGTACACATGAACACATCTTGCGGGGCCTGCCCCGCATATGTTTTCCAGCGGCCGGACCTCTTGGGGTGCTGTTCGAGCTTCCCGTGTAGCTTGAGCTCTTGGCTTGTTCCTTGACGTGGTCATGCGGTCTTGATCTCCTGAGGTCCAGACTTTGGATATTGGAAGGAAAACTGGGACTTACCAACCTCAACGTCGCGGATGTTTTGTTGTTGGATGAGACTAGACCCGGAACTATGGGGGCGCTTGAGGGTCCCGGGGAAATCGTATGCGCCGGGTTACCTATTTGGGCAATCCGTTGTCCGGGGCACAGACGTGATCAGAGTGGCGGGTTGGCCGGGTCAATCCTTTTTGAGTTCAATGGGGTCCAACTTGCGGAGTCTGGGGGTTCGCGGGGGTAAGGCTTTTTGGGGACTTGAGGCTCCTATTGATGGACCTAACGACGTTCTGCTCAACTTGAGTCTTTGCAAACGGATAGTTCGATGCTGACACCGGGAGTTTGGATAGACTGATACACGCATCTCAGATTCGATTCCCTCGATAATGGAATTTGTACGAGCGATCATGCCGAGATCGGAGCCATGAGCAGTCCATGCGTACATATCAACCAGGGCCAACAACTGACAAGACGGGAACTGAAAGAGCCAAACACTCCACAAGGATGTCTTACAAGTCGAACCCCTGGGAGTCTGTCAACTTCTGCCGTTTGCCTCCCCCTCATCCCACGATTAACCGGACTGCCCGGCGTTTGGTCATTGGTGTCCGGTGTTCGTGCCGCACTGGTAGCTGCCGAGAAACAGCTCTCGCCTTCCACGTACCTCATTGCAATGCCAATGCTGTTGGTTGACGACAATTGGCTGACCTTCTCCAATGACAAGGGGATATAGGCACGCTTACCATCATCCTTACCTGGAGGGGGGGTGTTGCGATTTGTGCTGGGACGAAGGGTCCTAATCCGAGATGGGTAATGCCGGGGCTCTTTATGCTCGCCGTTTCTGATCTTAGAATAGCAGATCGTGACCAACAAAACAAAGTTAGCTGTCGTGTGTTTGATTTTTTTCTGGGCCCAATCACCCCCCACGTACTTTACTTTGTTACTCATCGTGACCGCCCTCCCCCCACGAGATCCAAATCTTTCAATTTTATCTACCCGCACACACATCCCACGCGCTGACTGGAGAAGGAAGAGAGTAATCGCAGTTTGACAACTTCCGGCAACTCCAATCATGACCCGAGACCGACACGCGAGCCGCGCGAGTTTCGCATGCGTACGATGCAAGAAGGACAAGAGACGATGCGACATCTCTCAGATTCTGAGCTCGGGGGACCGACTGGACCGGTCCTGCACCTCATGTCGGAACAAGAACGAAAAGTGCGAGGTCCGGTACGGCGAGGATAAGCGTAGCCAACGCCAGCCAAACGAGACAAAGGCATTGCAACGGCGAATGCAGGCATTAGAGGAGTTCGTTAAGAACGTTTCCCGGTCCGAGAGTACCAACAAGAACCCAGAGCTGCCGCCTTCGCGGCATAAGGCGGATGACGACTCAGATTGTCTGATGGAACAGGCACGGCGGATTGTCGACAACTATCAGGATGCGAGGACACGGGCCTTTCCGAGTCCTGCCAGCTCTTCAAGTCCGGGGACTCAAAATATGACGATATCTATCTCCCCTCCGGAGGGAGCACAAAGCAATCGGGCTGTGACGTCGCAACAGGACCTTCACCCCGCCTCACACTCTCGATCTGTCTCCTTCTCGGGCCAAAACAGACCGAAGACCGATGACATCACGCACAATGGCATACGATCCATCTCCTTTTCAGGCCCAAGCAGACCAGAGTTTGATTGCGTCTCTGAGGGCTTCCCTCCCGTCACGGAGGAGATGGGAACACCCGATAGCATGCATGACTTTGACCAATTCCTGGGCTCTTCGACCCTATTCCCGTACTCGGAGAACCAGACCCGCTCAAGGAGTCCACGCGGGGAAGGCCCTTCCTTTGAGGAAGACTCAAGCCAACAAGCCCGCGGTGCCCTCGAAAGCTTTCCCGAGCCAGAGCCTATTGTTTCCCACTTACTAGACCTCTTCTGGAAATGGCAATCATCTCATCTTCTTGTCGTTGACCGTGCTTTATTCCTGCGCCACAGAGAAATCTGGGATGAGAGTGAGGGACACCACGGGGATCGAAACTACTACACTCCATGTCTGCTATACGCAATCATGGCCCTGGCATCGATGATTAGTCTTGATAAGGGAGTTGTGCGGTACTCTACTTCTACCGGCGGTGTTGCCGGAGAGACTTTTGCGAAGCGAGCGCGCTCAATGTTTGATCTCGAAATGGTCCACCCGACCATTTCCACCGTCCAGGCGGCATTAATACTTGGTTCTCGCTATGGGGCCATGAAGGACAACTCTCTTGGTTGGATGTACAGCGGTAAGACTGTTTTTCAACCATCGACAAGTTTCAGCTGCTAATCACTTTCTTTTCTCATAGGTATTGCTTTCAGGATGGCAAGTAAACTGGGTCTGCATCTTGACTGTTCCAAAGCTGTTTCGTCTGGCGAGATGAGTCAGGAGATGGCCGAACTCAGGAGGAGAGTATTTTGGGGCTGCCATATCGAAGACAAGTAAGTGTATCAGGGTAATATTGTTGACCTCCAACAGCAATGGCTAACCTTTGATTGTAATCAGTCTCTTCAGCGCTTACTGTGGGCGTCCAAACTCGTTCATGGAGTGGGACATCTCCATTCCTATACCTGAACGACAAGTAACAAGCGTTGACAAAGAAGACTCCGAATCGACTTCATTACTTTTACACCACACCTCGACGCTCTCACTGCTGTGCTCTAAGATACTGATTAGTATCCACCGTCAAAGACGTCATTCATCGACAGGTGAGATGCGATTGAAAGCATCTCAACTTCACAGAGCCCTATGGCAGTGGCATCACGATCTTCCTAAGAGCTTGACATGGTCCAGTGACTCAAACATCTTGGCACAACCCTATGTTTTCATCTTACAGTAAGTTCCTTGAACATCCAGCCTAGCCAAGGGATTTGTAGCTAATGAAACACGCAGGATGAACTTCTACTTTGCTCTGATTTTACTCCACCGACCATTCCTTCGATTCTCTTCAAAGTTTCTCGACATCGACGACATGAGCTCGTCGCCTCTGAACTCTACACACGCATGCGCCACAGCAGCAGCAAACATTACGAAGCTCGCAACCACCTACAGGCGGTCTTTCAACATGAGACAGATGCCGCCATCAGTCGTTCACTTCATCTTCATCGCGGGTAGCATTCATCTCCTCAACCTCCGCGCAGCACAACCGGGAAACCACGAGGTCCTCCTCCAGAGCTCCACCGAAGCGTTGTCCGAGCTCGGAAAGTCGTACCCTGTGGCGCACAAGGCTGGTACCGAGCTGGAAGGCTTGATCGATAAATGGAGGTCGGCGAAAGAGGCCGAGAAGAGGGCCGCTGAGACGAACAGGGCGGCGCAAGAGGTTGGGAACACGATGAGTTCTGGTTGTGCGATTCGGCCAGGCGTATCTGATTTTCTCGACATTGATTTTTCTCCACTGGAGGAGCTTGGGGAGTTTATGGATATGAAAAAGGGCCAGCAGCCTGCCACAAAGTCTGTGTTTGAGATGCCACCTGATATTGGCTTCCACGAACACCTGTCGCTAGACCAAAGCGGCAATGATTGTATGTTTTTGGGGCAAGATTGGCTTCAGGATGGAACAGGTTTCGAGAGTATGGACGGAAGCGGTTGTCCTTGGATGTACAATTAATGACAAAAAGCTGTAGAGTTGCTCGATGCGCTGTATAATACCACGAAATCGATGTTTTCAGATGAGCATTGCTAGCCACTGAGTAAATTGTGAATAAGCGTCACAAGGGTTTGGCTGTAATTATCAGTGGTAGTGGATTTGGGAATCCCAGCCTGATAAACTACCATCCCGTCGCCGGATATGCACGGAAAGTTGACCCATATGTCTCAGTTACGACAACAGTGCTGACGTAATGCGGTTGTCGAAAGTCTTGGGCTTGTGTCTGAACAGAGCAGTGGGTAACTTCGAATTAGTTCAAGTTCATTTCACAAATATTCGTCATCTTCTTGCTAAGATCTCATCGATGTCAGTTGTCGGATCCATAGCCTCCAAGAACTTCATTCACAGATGCGGACGGCATGCCACCTGCAGTGCAGGCCCTGAAAATCGGGGGCCCTCCGAGCCCCTCACTGCTGTGAGCTGCCGACACTCACTGCAACGCAGTCAACGAACTCCGCCAAAGGGGTCGTTTCTGCGCTAAACAGCGGTCACAAAGTCTGAGTCCACGGGGTATCCCTGTCAACTCTGATATCTTGGCCCCTTTCCATCTTACCCGGAACTTGCGGGAAAGAGCATCATCTCCTGTGGATTCATTGAGTATATTAAGTAGCGTGCGTGGAGAGAATTACCAAGTTCAGAGAATCAGAGAATTTAGAACTAGCGTTTTGGAAACTGTGAAGCTTCAAAGGGGCCGGGAGTTAGAGAGCGCGCGGTTAGTTTTGGTTTTCGGGAGCAAAGAAGCTTACACCTTCTTACACCGGCTAGCTCTCACGAAGTAAAATCTTATCCAATATAAGAGAGTTCTCGAAACCCCATGCCTCATTTCCTTCAATTTGGGATGGGGAGATTTTAGTTTTGTTTCCTCACAAAAGCCGAAAGAGAAAGAGACTTCTCCCCGGTAAAGCGGCATAATGTCAATTAACGTTTCCTAGCGCATCTCCCTGACTCAGTGTAATTGCGGTCAGCTTCCGTACGAAGTGCCCGTGATACTCCCGGTTCTCACAGTAGTCGATGACTACTGTGTCGTATAAATCAATGAAGACCCCCGAGTCGCGACGATCTTGCTTAAATTGCAGGCCAGGTTGTACTGGGGATTTGAGGTGTCCTTTGGGCAAAAGTTGCAATCATGCCTCGTCACTCTTTTATCAAGTCACTCGTTTTTTCTTCATTCATTTTAACATCTCTGGCCGGGAGAGGTCCAGTCAAACACCCAAAACCGTATCATGAGGTGTCGCAACTGTCGAGCGATAACTCCATTGGGTTTGCCGGCAGCACCACCACGGATCATTTAAATCCTCGACAAGAAAAGACCGTCGATGGACTAACATCCATCGACACCTTTACTTACAAGGGGGAAACATGGACAGCGTACGAAGACATCACTCGATTCGACGGCCAGCTAGTCCTGGTGTCAGCTTCTGGAACACGCAGAGAAATCAAGCGATACGTTGAAGCCTCCACGGATGAGTCCGTATCTATCAACCGGACAGTAGACGCTTACTTTGGCTTGGATCCTGCAAACGATGTCAATCTCAAGCAAAATGATGTGTTGGCAGAGCGTCTTCTTCAAGATGGCGAGCCGATTGAGGAACACGTTCGCGATATCATCGGCTTATCCTTCCTGCCATGGGATGTGTACCTTGGAAACGTCCAGGCAAACGACACGATGGCCCTTGGCTGGCAGTCTATGACAAAGAACTATGCCCCTTGGAATGATATGTTGGAGGCCGCTGACGGAACTCACTCGAACTACACTTTCGATGGCCTCCTTAATGGATGGATGCCTGCTTCTCGAAAGATTTACCGCGGCCTTGTCGACACGACCGACTGGGTTGATATCACTGCCTTCGCCGACGTTGACTCTCCAGATCCCGATATTGTTCACATTTGGTTCTCCATCAAGTATGTCAAGGGCGGAGTCCTACGTGCACAGAAGTACGCACTGGATTACAAGCAGTTCCTGCCGTTGAAGGCGCATCCCACAGCCGATGACTATTACCCTGCTCTGATGCGATTCGCGGACTACTGGGACTCACATGTCAAGGACGAGATTTCTTTGACTCTGCCTGACATGAGTTGATCTGATATGGGGAAACATGCCTTTGCTATGGAGCTTGTTAATCGCGCCGGAGGTGTTACTCCAAGGTATGGTGCCTTCGAACGCGACTACGGCGGATCAGAGTACGACGGCTTCCAAGACATCATGACCATGTCTCTCACAGCCAACTTGGCCTGGGGACGGTTTGCTCAGGCTAAGGCCATCCTTGAGAATTACATGGACTGGTATACCTACGACAACGGAGCCATTAAGATGCGTGGGCCTGCCGTGCCCCAGTTCGGCATGTCACTTTCTCTGATCGCGCGCTATGTGCAGTACACTGGCGACACCGCGTTCCCCGAAAAGTACAAAACAAAGATCCTTGCCTGGGCCAATATGCTCACAACTCGCCAAGACGAGAACTTGAAGCTCCCCAAAGATGATCCTTACTACGGCCTCATCTCTGGCTGGAGCGAATCTGATGCTGCATTGAGAAGTGATGCATGGCGATTTGAGAAGCCGTATTGGAACAACGCGGCGTTCGCTGCTCGCGGTCTGATGGACATTAGCAAGATCGAAACGTTTGCTGACCATGCCAACGACTGGAACGCTCGAGCTGAACAGCTCATTAACCAGACATCCCTGAAATTGGACCAATGGATTCAAAGGAACTTCACGCCTGCTTACGTTCCTGTCCTGCCGAATGAGACGACCCATGTTCTCGAGGACTTGGCCGAAAAGGGGGATGCGTCCTCTCAGTGGTGGCCACACCGCGTCTACTCGGAACTCCTTCAAGCATCAGTACTCTCATCAAACCATACCGACATGGTGATTGACTCCATGCGCGCTTACGGAATCACCAGCGTGGGTGTGGTCGCCAACGTGACGCCTCTCAGAGCCGATACCCGCGACATTCTAGGCTTCATTTCTTACGGCTACGCGTTGTCGCTGCTTCTACAGAACCGCCTTGATGAGTTTGTTCTCTTCTTGTACTCTCATAGATACCACGTCTATAACAGGGGCCTATGGCTTGCGGCTGAAGTTGCCGGAACTGGAGGTGGTTCCAGCACATACTGCCAGCCTTCGCAGTTTACGATTCCTGTCTTGCTCAGGGCAGCATTGTTATTCGATCACCCCGACAAGGAGGCTTTGCTTGTTGGACGAGGCGTTCCGAGAAAATGGCTCAGCAAGGGTAAGGTCGCAGTTCAGAGGGCCCCGACCAAATGGGGCCTGGTCGACCTCGATATGCAGTTGGACGAGAAGGCTGGTACCGTCACTACGGTGCTAGGCTTCACCAGGGCGCCTCCAGCTGAAGTATGGGTTAAGCTGCGGGTCCCGGAGGGAAGCCAGCTGAAGAACGTCACTGTCGATGGTGGCGCGACGGAGTGGAAGGGAGAAGAGGTCATACTGAAGCTTGCCTCAACGGCGCGTAATGCCACTGTCATAGGAAAATTCTAGGCGCTAGTGTTCGATCGATAGAGTTGATTACATGCCCCATTGAGAGTACCGAAAATCGTAATGTGCCACCATTGGATGATTGAGCTCAAAATATGTCTTCCTAGGTGACAGTGGTCGTTTCCTATCCCCCATCCCATGCCCACTCTTTACCACGCTTCTCAGTCAATAAGACTCCGTAAAAGCGGTATAAAGGCTTGACAGGAAATGGCCAAGGTATCCGTGAGTCATCAGACCTGTTCTCAAAGGCGATGGTAGAGTCCAAATCTAGGACTAGGTAGTCCTTGCTAATGAATTAAACCTCCATCTTGTGGCCTTCCCACCAGCGAAGTGGCTTCATGTCGTAGAGACCCGCGGTCCGTGGACAAACGAAGTCAACGACGCCGATGGTAAATCCAGGTCTGATTAGAAGCTCCCACTCCAAGAGCTTTGGCTTGCCCATGACGAAAGACTTTGTTCTCTTGATGGCTTCACGTGCTTTCGCAGGAATACCATCCGGATAAGGGACATCTTGCTCCCATAAGTAAAAATCCCGCCACCCGAAAAACGGACCATGGGAGTAATCGCTAGTGTCTTTCTCAGGTATCGGTGTATCAATCTCCTCCACGGTGAACAATCGGTATGTAAACATTCTTGTAACATCTCGAGTTATTGGGAGGCGGAGTCATATCTTTTGCTTGAGTGATGCCTTCTGAAGCGCCGCGTCCATCCCTTCCCTGATCGCTTCAATCGTCTTGCGCACCTTTGGCTTTCGCACTTTATTGTGCACCCTGATTAAGTCTCTCTGGGGTCGATGTTCCCACTGGCGGCACTCGCGTTCGATTATTGCTTCCTTGAACTTGTCGTCTTCGTCCGTTTTGCAGATCATGCCGAGAACTCTTTTTCGTATGTCTTTAGTCTCTCATTGCAATTGCAGTCGGCCTCCTCTACGCCGCTGGGGCAAAAGCATGCAGGAGAACTTCTGGCGCTGGTCGCGAGGCTCGACAGGTCATCGTCATAAATGCTCGGGGTTGTGTACAGCATATTAGAAGTAGTAAGTTTTTTCTTGATAT
>JFFI01002114.1:432-33251 GCA_001563125.1 Colletotrichum salicis
GAACACCTGCGACCAAATGATCATTCATCCGATTCTCGCAAATACTGGATGACCATACTAGGACGCCACGGAAAACTCTCGAAGGCATATGATTGAGTCTATGTAGAATCAAGTCCTTTGTTCCTTCTCATCAGTTGTATGCATTCTTGGGGCCTGTCAAAGGAAGGCCAATTTAGCGTCGTACCTTACGCCACGAAGGCCTCGCCTCCTATTATATCTACGTAAGGTGGTCGTAGGTGTCACTCCGAAGCTTATCGACAGTTACCACCTTGGCTCGTTCATTTGTGTCTTTGGGCCTCGGAAGCTTTCATCTGGAAGTAATCGACAATGGTAGCTGAAAAGCCCTGGTCTAATGTTTTAGTAACCGCCAACACCAAGAGCTTGCGCCCCTCACTGTAGAAACCCTCATCAGATGGTCTGTGAAGATACATCTGTCCGTAGTGTCACAGTGTTTCATGCACTGCGCCAGTTCATAGCACGGGAGCTTAACAATAGTTGTTCGACCGACAAACTTCGGTTTTCAAATACCTAGTGTTAACTTGATTAACGCGGAATTAACGAGTTTATCGCGACCATCATACGCCGACATGCTGATAGCTAGAGCTTCAGGTCAATTTCTCAACAGGCTTGGGCAGCAGCAATGCCGTCAACAAAGTTACGTCAATGCCCACAGCCACTCAAAGGAGTAACGGATGAAATCCATACGATATAGCCCAAACGCTTATTGCTTGTTGGAATTTAAAAGCTGCATCGGCGACATGAATGATCATTGATCATATAAGATTAGTTGATACAAATTCCAAGTTCGACGAGATGCTTGAGTAGTCGGGCAATGTTCTATCCAACTATACAATACCTCTCGTTTCACTTAGACCTGGCCCTGCAATCGGCGTCCTGACTCGGCTCGACATTTTTCATTGATGGTCTCTCTTGGTCTACCTACCGTAGCTGGAAGTGCGCAGAGACGCATTTGGTGCTCTATGCTCTCACGCTCACAAATTACGAACCTTCTGGCAATGTAAGAAACTCGCACTCTCTGAAGCAGCCAGCTGCTATTCGATTAGGTGCTAAGTGGCATCGGTATATATGCTCTCCGGTTTTCTTCATTCTGCTCTTCTGCGACTTTTCTGAGCGCGAGTGAAATAGGGGAATAGCCTCATATTAACCCATGATTCACTGTTGCCCCAATTATGTACATCGACGCCACCGAGCACTTGATGGGATACTGCAGAGATGAGGTCGATTAACGTCTACTAGTCGCGAATGGTTTCATATCTCAGAATATCAGCCAGTCACTTGCGGTGCTCAACTTATCCAAGTTTCGGTATCCCGACCATTCTTTCGGCATCCCGAACCAATCAAAAAGCAGAGTCTGGCTTTTCGGCGGAGCAGCACTGGCTGAAGTGTGGCCGAAATTTGTGTGTTAGATTAACCAGAGTCAGGAATTGTGGCTGTGCTGACAACTTCGCAAGGGTGAAGCCCGCCACTAGTATCCGTCTTGACTAAGGTATCCGTAGTCTCTTACTAAGACATACATTGGGGGCCATTGGTAGGGATCTACGAACAGACGTGACTTGCAGAAGTTGTCCTCCTGCCTGGACAACTCACACAATCTCGCAACCTTTCGACCCCCATCCCACTCGGTCAACCAGCGAAGTCGACAACGTCGTGCCCTCCCGAGCCTCTTGCATAGACAGGCTGCATTGGACTTGGCCTTTACCCGGTGCCTGACGTCTGGTTGAAAATTGGCCAGTAGCTTGATGAGGCTGGGGCTCCAGTCCCAAACGCCAACGAACATGGTCGCGACGATGCGAATACGATCAAGCATTGCTTGCGTGAGATGCAGACGATCTAAGATCAAATGCGACAACACTGGTCAGCTGGATTCTCCTTGCGAGAACTGCAAGAAGAGCGGCAGCAATTGTTCTTGGCCCGTTCCGGCTCTGTTGCCATCCAAAAGGCCCATGTCCCCGCAAGAGGCAAGCTTCACGGGCTCTGAGCAGAAACGGCCGCGAAGGGTTGTCAGGACCAAGATGTCAACAACCAATTCCCACGAGGGTTTACAGGCTATTCGGTTCGTCGATAGAGGGCTGTGGAATAAGATACTGCTTACCTTTCAACAGCATTTTGCGGTTGAGCTCCCCTTCATTCACACACCGACAATGAAGAGGATAATCTATGATTTGACCACAGGGCAGGACCAGGTGTCTTTTGACACGAGTCTGGTTCTTCTCGGGCTCTTGGCGTTAACAGGAAGATATCACCCAGACCTATTGCCTCACGCCGAGCTCATGTCGGAAGAGAATTCCCTCGAACCTAACCCCCGCTGCCCCGATAGTACATCTCATGACAAAGGTCACGCTACTTCTGACTCGTTTGCGAGGCTCTTGGATAAAGCGCTAGGGTCTTTCCTTATGGCAACATCCGTCGGGTCCGTTGAGCGCGTCCAGGCACTGCTTATGCTTGCGCTTTATGAATGGATCTCGCCAGACCACGAAGGCCTTAGAGCCTGGATGCTCATCGGAGCAGCGGGACGCATGGCGCAAGCTCTCAGGCTCGGACACGAAAGCAAGCCGAATGCTACGTGTGAAGAGGCGATTGCTGAACGAGAGATTAGACGCAGAACGATGTTCAGTTGTTTCATATTCGATCGTCTCATATCCTGCGGCAAAGAGAGGCCCTTCTTCATACGCTCCGAAGATATGCATATTTATCTACCATGCGCCAAAGAAGACTTTAATATGGGCCGTCAAAGACAACAACCATTTCTCTCTAGCAAACTCTCTGAACCTGAGGCGCTCCGCGAATGCAGTCTCCTCGGATGTTTTGTTCAGCTCGCGGACATATGGGGTCGGATTTCACAGTACACGAACGCGGGAGGTCGTTTTCTGGAGAAGAGTGTCCCGCCATGGAGCTGTGAATCTACGTTCCATAAACTGCGGCGAGAGTTGGAGTCTTTTAGTCATGGGCTCGACAACCCAGGAATTCTTCTAACCATGAACACTCTCAACTACTTCCGTCACGAGAACAGTTCAAGTACTTTCGTACTCTTACACCTCCTGCACTCCCTCTGTACGATAATGATCCATCGCCAGTACCTTCCATTTGTTCCCATCAACTGCCAGAAGCCGAGTGGTCCGCTAGACGAGCCAACATTTCCGCAAAGCGCGGTACCTCTTGGATTCTGGGAGGAGAGTGCTAGCGAAGTGTTCAGAGCAGCGGAGACTGTTGCGTCTTTGATCCGCTTGTCAGGAGGCAGTCTTCCACACTCGCCTCTCGTCGCATTCGTTATCTACACGGCGTCATTCGTGGCTATCTATGCTAAATACTTTCCACACATGGATGTTCAGGGCTCGTTGTCCAGGAATCTAGAACTGCCAAACCAAAATTCCGGGACTTCGTCGAATAGCTCTTGTAGCAGCAATACTACTATCATGCTCGACGCCCTTAGGAACATGGCAAAGCATTCCGGAGTGGCAGCAGCGTTTGTCTCAAGATTTGATGAAGTGGATCAATACTTCTTAGCTATGGTTGAAGACCACCATCATAATCTCAGACATCGTACTTCACCTCATCAACCTACGGGCGGGAAGCTTGGTGTCCGCATGGGGGGTGATACTGGAGGGCTGGAAGAATGGGTGGAAAATTCTGACAGAATGGTCAGTAATAGCTCGATCATCAAGGACGGCTATTCTAAGCGTGGTCTCAACCGGACACGCCTCAATAATTCTCCTTCAGAGAAGACCACACAACAGGATGTTTCAGCCCGGCCCAGCGCGCCTATGACGCTACCGGAAGAGTCTCCTCTAAGGTCGTCAGAATCGCAGATCCAACAAGCTATACCGGCCATCGAGAATGCGTCAGGCGCCGAGAACCACATGCAACCTCCGCCGTTGACTTTGCTACAGGTTACGAGCGAAGACCCATCCTTATTACTAGAAAGTACATGTACCGACGACTGGAGCTGGGCATTCCTTCACGACATGTACCTAGGTAGTGTTTCGTTCGATTCGGAGGATGTCGAGCCCAGCTCAAGTTTATAACATGAATAATGTAGAGCGCATTCAACGACACAATACGGATTGACAGATGACTCTATGTACCGGGATCATTCACAACAGTGTGAGCCCGCTTTCAAACTTATGCCTGACTGCCACGCCACCCACATTGACCACCTGATCGGAAAGCATTCGTGGCAACACACCCGCAAGCTCCGCAAGTATGGTTCTAAGGTCAAGGCTGAATTTACCATAGTGCTACTATTCATTAAACTATGCTGATAATCTCGTCAATCCCTATTACAAGAATTTAGACTGCTTGTACTTTTCGAAAAAGCTGTTGGAGTTCTTGAAGTGCTTCAACGCTGATTGTGACATTGACCATATCCGAAGAATATAAGCTGTTGGAAGTTGCCACGTCAGGGTTGGGATAATACCAGCAAGCGATAGCAATGATTGCATACACAACCTAAAGTGATTAGCAATGACGCACAGTCCAAATTTGTTAATTCGCAGAGGAGAGCTTACTACAAGCAAAGCACCTTCAAGCCAATTTGATTCTCCATCCCGCAGGAAATTTCCCACAACGAGAATTGATAGGACGAGAAGAGCTATCATGAATATCTCGAAGTTAAGATCCATTGGTTTCTGTAGAGCCCATCCGACCAATACGACCAATGGTCCATTGAAGAGAGCCGTTTGGATGGAAGGAGCTAGGCAATGATAAAGTGCGACATTGATGGCTCCATCTAAAAGTAATCGTCAATGTCATGTACCTAGCCGGCAACCCCGACTATCCTGCCAGAACTCTGTTACTCACCCCAAGCTTCATCAATAGCGGTCAAATGTTCCGCTGCTTTCTCCACCAGAGGAAGCAGTATAAGTCCAAGGAATTGGTCCGGGATCCCGCTATGGACGACATGTTCAATGCCTCGAACCAGTAAGATAAGAAGAAGCGTCACCAGCACCAGTGATATGAGCAGGGCGATTACAGTCTCAGTCAAGGTGAACTTGGGCTTCTCCATATCCGCTTCGCGGTCGGCGTCGCGGTGCTCATCTGTCTCAATGACCTCATCGAAGATGCTGTGCTGGCTATTGGCCTGATACCAGACATAAAGTAGGAAGGCAATAATGAGAGCAATCGAGGTCGCCTGACTAATGTGAAGGACATCAGCCTGGAGAGTGCCTTCGGTGAGATTCTCGTGTCTCACCCTTAGCCCGGGGAAGTTGGAAACCGTCTCTGACTTGAGGGCAGAGTAGAAGGCGCTGGGTATCAAGAGTCCAAAGGCAGCAACTAAGAGCAGTCCAGTGCCGACCTCGGATACAATAGCATGGAACTTTTGACTTGCATGGCGGGTCCCCCCGAAAAAGAAGCAAAGGCCAAGGCAGAGTAATAAATTCGTCAAAATGCTCCCAAGAATTGCGGCCTGGATGATAGGAATTAGATTATTTTCGTCGCCGTTCTCCTGGGAAGCCGATGCCTCATGTTTCAGAATAAGCACGAGGAATAAGATGATCTCGACAATGGATCCAAATGTTGTCTCGATCAATATGCCAGCAACCTTGGGCATCTTTCGGGCAAATTCTTGTCCGGCAAACCCAAGAAGGTTCGCCGATGGCACGACGGCCACGTAGGCAGTCGCAAACTTGGGAATATGCAGCCCAGGCAAGAACTGCATCACAACAGCAACCGGTACAATGGGCCAGAGTATGTTGACCAACATGGAGGCAGTGCATGAGCTTCGCCAAAGCACAGAGAAGAAATGGCGAATGTGGAATCCGCTCCGTCCACTTTCACCCTCATGTGCAATGCGTCTCGAGATTGAGTGGTGTGCGATGCGGAACGCGTTCGTCGGGAGGAGCGGGGTTGATTCGTGGCTGTGCCCCACGACACCTTGGGCGGCGGGTGGCGAACTGCTGACTTCGTGATTGTCCGCCATCTTTCAAAGGTGAGTTTCTGAGAGAACTAATTGCGTTTCAGAAGATAGAATGACTGGGTGGGGAGGAGGTTTGACTGATGATGAAAAATACCTAGATTCGTAGGGAAAAAGCAAACTCTCGGGTGAAAAACATGGAAGGGATACCACGAAGCTGATTTCCTAGCTCAAGTGGGAGATGAGCATCGGTATCTGAAAATATTGGCATGGCAAAAACTTGGCACCACTTGTGTAATGTTGCTCGCAACCCTTGCTCTTGATGCACTCAAGGGACGCTAGTACGTGGCTAGTATCGTTTCCGTCGAATGTAGTGAGCGAGTCCTTCTCTATGGAGTTCAGAGTAACGATACAATTCAGGTATTTCTTGAGAATTATGATGCACAAGAAGTCATTGTACTCAGACTTGGAGACACACTAAGGCTGACAATACACGGCTACATTATTGGATGAATACAGATTTCCTTACCTGATTTCACTGAGAACCTAGTTGCCACGAGATAAACTCAATTGAGGTGGCAGTGTTATCCGAGGTACACTACCGCTATTTCTGAAGCTGGTAGCATGCAGCGTCCCAGCTGCGTTGCATGTAAGCTCTGAGGCAGACGTAGCTGATCGTGCAAGTGTCTTGGTTTCGTCTACAAGCACCAGTAGCAGGGGCTGTCTTCCAAGTTCCTCGAAAAGGTTATGTATTCGTAAGTAGCGCCGTGCTGTCCTTCCCCTTTCGACACCATCTATTCATTGCTATCGGTTCAAACAAGCTAAAGGAATTGAAGCATGTTTCGACACGCGTGACATGGTTCCTTCGATTTGATCCCTCCGTCGCTTTTAGATGAACTATCATGGGGAAAGGAACCACAAATACAGGTAGCTTTCGGCCTTTCTCGCGCAAAGAGTAGTATAAGGCCACCCGCCTACGCTTTTAGTATAGACCCAAGATCGTACTAGTCGCGATCTGCATCGCAGATTTGCAGCTGACTTCTCACTGGAATGCTCTGCAATCATCACAGGTTCATCATTGCTGAGCCCCAAATCATGAGCAAAGCCCGTGCACGTCGCATCACATACCCACGTGTTCACCTCATTGCCTGTGGTCCTCTACGGAGTAGACTCGATATTCGTACATGATGGGTGCTTACATAAGCCGAACATGAGCTTGTCAATTCTCCGTCTTTGCACTGACTCAAGATTCGAGCACCGCTCTGACTCCACCTGACGCCGGCAATTGTGGACGCCCGCAAGCCAGGATCCTCACTCGTCCGTCGTCTCCCCGCAGTCCGACCGCCGTGGAGCAGAAAGTCTCCTTTCCCCGCGAGTGCCTCGCTAGCTTATGGGTTTGGGCTAGCATGATAATGAGTGGCTAGCCCAATTCGCCAAGAGATTGTTCCTCACTGTGCCGCGCAAAGACAGGGTGGGCATTTCTTGACCCTGACAATGTGGCCAAATCTTGCTAGATGAACCATGAAGCGGTCATCTATCAGCCTCCATGAGTTGATACCTACCTGCGAATCATGTACCGCATCAAGCTTTTAGGCTGCTTCTCTATGTTTCTAATAACGGACATAAATGCTTTCCTTTTACGCTCGGAACCTTAAATGGAACTAGAGAAGCGTCGCCATGGCGGCTACACGCGGAATGAACGTCTGTCAACATCAGACGATGTTTGATGAGGAGACAGACGCGAAACTCTGAACGGGGCTTGATCTTGTGACCAAGTCTCCCGCCACCTGCTGTTCTATTTCTTCCATCTCCATCCCAAGTAGAGTGGCAAATGTTATCCCCTTCGCTCTTCAAAAATTCCCCTCTCGCCTTAGTACAGCTGCGCCTTTCAGTATTCGGCTCATACATGCACCTCGCACTACCATCATAAGTAGGCAATAATCCTGGTAAGAAGTTTTGATTGTTTCCTGTACGCCGCATCGACTGCTGACTCACCTCCTAGAAGCCACCTATACGAAAGCCAATTACGAGACGACTATCACGTTCGTTCGAACTCGCACTGCAAAATGTCAGAAAGCCCTACCACTGCTTCACGCAACCAAAGGGATCCTGGTAGTCCAACTATCACGGGAATTCCATCCATCCTAACAGTCCTTCGCGAGCCCGAGTCCTTCTCGACTATTGACGATAGACGAGGGCAACAGTACCGCCAACAGTCTCCGGAGACAGCCTCCAAGTTAGCACGTGAGACCCTTATTAGCATGTGTAAGACCATTGGTCTTGTCGGCGCGCAGCTCAACAATGGGACAAATGATTCCGACTTTCAGCTAAGGCAGCTTATTCACTTAGCGCGCAACATAACCAAGCGGCTTGACAGTCCTGAGCCGAACGGGCAAAACGGACACGCTGGCCCTCCTCGCATGGACTAGATGAAGGATGATCTGGTTGTTAGAAACCAACGAAATTGCTCATTTGCATATGTGGAAGTCGGCAAACTGGAAGAATCACGGCGTTTCTGGAAGGCTTGCGAGGAAATCCCCGGCATCATCTAAGGAGAATGGCTTGCAACCGGACAGGAGGCCACATGGTAGCATGGTGCTCCCGGAAAAAAACGAGGTTTCGAAATCTTGTAATCCTTTCTCAACAGGATTGAAGATCAAAAAGAGTCACAAAATCAAAACTCCCCCCTTTCAGCTGGCTTTCTGTTGACTCATGCAATGTCCGTGCCTGCCTGTAATGCTGCACATGCGTATGGGGCTAGTTAACTTGATGAATTTACACTTGGACTCAATATCTAAGTAACAATCCGGCCGGCCCAATTACTTGTTCTTCCAAGACCTTTCTTAGTTCAGCCTTACTTGGTATTAACCGAAAATCTCAAGAACGTCGTAGTCTACGATACATTCCGCCGCATGGTTAAACCAAATTTTCAACAATGCTGGCGAAAAGTTGTTAACTAACTCCTGAAGCTCGGGGAAGCTAGAGATCTTCAGTGACTTTGATAGATCATGCGGCGTCAGGTTCGTAGAACGGCGTCGTTAAGTAGGCTGCGTTGCTAGTATGCTCAGTGTGACTATCGACAAGCCTATAACAGTGGATGTGGTTCATATCCTCGTTAGTTAATCCATCAATACTACCTTCTTTAGAATTTCAACATGTGAATTGGCGCAACTGAAGAGACTACCTAATATAAAGGATGCTTGTATCTTTTATATTAGAGCACTTGCATACCTTATTTAGATGTGTTACTTCCACCTATTTATCCCTTGAGCTCCCATTGAATATTAACAAATACCAAGTAAGATCAGCCAATGTTTAGGAGGCGTACTTCGGAGAGGTCAAGTATAGAAGGCTCGCATACCTCGATTGCATCTCAGGATTATATTCTGCTGTGAATCAAAAGTTTCCAGTTGATTGACTCTTGGAGCCCCATAGCTAGTTCGGTTTGGTTGCACCTGATATATCGTGTCTTTTTGAATAAAGAAGAAGTCTTTATTTGAAACTTTGGATGGCAGTTGCTCAGGTATAGTGGCTGTCCGTTTACTTTGATCGTAATATGAAGGGTTAGCTCGTTGATACTGGTTTACGCCCAAGTTATCTGGCTCAAGAGGTGGTGTTGGCGCAGAGCCATAGCTTAGAAGGTTTTCAAAGCATTGGTTTCAGCCCTGTCCTTCTACTATCTGCATGTCGTACCTTTACTCTAATAGAGACCGTGTGTCTAAAAGTATTCTGCAGCCGTTAAATACTCGCAGTAGTAATGTGGAGATGGCGTCGCTTTGATAACATAATACGGACTCACGGAAAATAGTGGTAGCGGACATGCCGCTGATATCAGATCCAAAGATGTGGATGTTGGTATCCGTATCACAGGGTATTTGGTTCGAACTAGTGGGTGACGAAGAGGTTAATTTGACTGTGTTGATAGTTCTGCGTAAGGGGTAAAAGGGAGGTTCTGACTGTAGGTTGGGTAGGCTGCGGAAAGTGGAAGTAAGGGTCGTAAGTGGCCCCTGCGTGGCCGCCAGCCTCGAGGTCGAATTGGACTTCCAATCCGACAGTGGAATTAAAGTCATTTATCCGAGAAAACCAAACAATTCGTGAAGGTCGAGAAGAAAAGATCAAGTCAGGCTCACCTCATGAGCATCAATTATTTCTGTGTACCTTAAGCGGTCTGCTCTGGGAATGCATGCATCTGTCAGCCATTACATGGTTAAAGATCTTTCATAGTTTTCAACTGAATTCTATTGTGATGCCTTGCTGCATCACTTTTCGAAGTATAGATTTGGTAACCGTGCTTCCCCGGTCGCATATTATTCCCTCTTCGCAGCAGATATGGGACAAGGAGTTCCACGAACCCGGATCTGGCCTAGTAGAATAAAGGCACAAAACCCCTATTTTTCGCCGGACAGCATTTCCGAGACTCTTGAGCAGAACGGAATCAGTTTCATTGAGCACTATCCCTTGGGTTTCTCAATGTCATGTATCCATCGGCTCCCTGTCTCTTGGCAAGAATGCTCCGAGGAACTAGCCATCAAGACGATTGCATATTTCCAACCGAAGTTGCAAGAAGAAGCGGGATAACTATTACTTGCCTACTCATATAAGTGGAATGGTTCTCTCGCCATTGAATGTGAGTTTCCAAACCCTTCATCGTATTTCATGAAGGCTGACGTGAAGCAGTTCTAAGAAGCGACAGACTTCTTCTTTGGAATCGATCCGCGGTATGAAGCAATGTACAGACAGGCTGAGGGTTTTAAAAGTCTTTTCCGTCCCAAGGAGACCACAAGCTTCCCATTCGGAGACCTGATTACTCCTCAGATGGCAGTAAACCAACTTTTGTTACAGTTGCCTAAGCGAAACGTCGTCGAATCGCTACTTTATAAAGGATACATGCGGATGTACAGAGAGCTACTTCCATTATGGCATCAACCAAGTTTCGCCAAGAAGCTGGATGACTTCTGGATCTCCCATGCTCCCCTCAAACCTGAAGACTGCTTGTAGCTCAAATTTTCTTAGTGCTAGCCTAAAGCTATCAATTTGCTCCAAAGGACATACCTGAACTATACTAGCTTGATTTGAAACAGTTGTAGTGTTCCTGCTTCAGCCATGCAGAAGATTCTTCGAAGGGACCTCAGTTCATGATGGATCATGAATTGAATTCTCCCAGGACACTTTGTATGGCTGCGATAACCCAAAACCCACTGTGCGTACCTTAAGAAGATCCAAAGACTTCCTCATTACTTATGAGACTGGTTGCCAGAGTCACCGAGACCATGTCTTCCCATCCGCACCGAAGTTGATTTACCGAGATGCCAAAACTAGACGGATTTTGTTGACGGAACATATGGATCACTACTTTCTTCCTTGATCTCAAGACTTCCATGAGCTTGAGCCTTCCGCTCCTAACACGTTTCGGTGACTACAACGCGCTCTTAATGTATTTGAAGCTTCGTCTTCCGCGGGGTTGTCTCATTCGCCCAACAAATGGAATCACAAAGAGCCCGGCTTAAAAAGATGTGCAGGCCTCTGACTTTCAGGCCATCCTGCCGAAGTTCTACCTTTAGTATTGTCTGTTATTACCGTGACCAACTCCATTCAGTCAAGTGTCGGTTATGAGATAAGTAAATAAACATAGCCAAAGGCTGCAATATATCTCGGAAATGCCTTCGAAGCTTTCTATCGGCCATGATATCGACGCCTTCACCATTCAAGACACTGTGCTACAGAGAGCTTTTTGGATATCTTGATACATCGTGCGCACACCGCTGATCCTCCACGACCTGTTCGCCAGGGACCATCAGGTCTCCTCCAACTACGAAGCATCAAGTTTTATCGCCATGGAATGCTTCCTCGCTCTGGTATCGTGCCAAAGTAGCTTGTATGAGGCAGCCGCCTTTGGAAACTCAGTGATATGATTTCTTGATTTCTTCGAAGAAGACCTTGGCATAGGCATGTTCCCTGCGATTAAAGCAATCCGGCGAAATGATTTCGACACAGATGCGCGCCTATTATATCAAACCTACCCAAGAGAGGTCACCCGGACTGCCCTCGAAAGATCTATTGAGATGCTGGAAACCCACGTTGGCGACTCCATTAATCATTTCCGCATCTATATGGGAACTGTCGATTTTATTGCGGCCCTTAAATCATTGCAGTCTGGTGTCGATATGTTGGGAAAGCTACTTGGGGCAGGTTAGACTAATATCTCAGTTACGCACGCAAGAAAGAGATTGGAATTCGATCAAAAACCAAATCAGATGCTTGTTACTTCATTTGAGTCCCCTTCTAAATCCGGAGACAGCTAATAACATAAGCAGAAACTAAGTTAACGGTTATGGAGTGAAAGAGAGACGGAACTACCGTGTCAAGACGCCTTAATGTTCTGATGCAAATATCTAGGAGGTAGTCTTGACTCTTTCCTGGCCAAAATTCGAGGAGGCTGACCGAAGAAAACCAAGAAGATATATTTCGTACCACAACAAACATAATTTTCAACTCCACTTCTTACCTTATTGATTAAAGCAGCGCCTTCTGCACACAAAAAATAAGGTAGGCTGTCAATGCTGAGTGCAAAATCCGTTGCAAGCCCATCACACTCGACTAGGTAAGAGCCCTTAGCTGTAGCAAAGTGGCTGGCCAGAACATAGCAATCAAACCCATGAATAGTAAGTGTAATCTGAGACCATTCATTCGGTGTTGACTTGAATGTGGGACATACACACCGCCATGGGATGCAAGTTTGAAGTTGTGACAAAATAAAGCCGTCAAAGCGGGCTTCACCTCAGAAACACAGGATATTGAAAGAAAGTGGGATTTATGCATTATGCCGGAACTAATCAAATGAGGCGAAGAATCAAAGCTTACTAGGTAAGGAAAAGACGAGAACGCCGCCACGCCGTCTAAGCTGAAAACTTTGACGTTCGCTGAGCTACTTGCCTTTCAGCCCGATAGGACTTTTCAGCACTGAAGTTTAATTACGGACGAAACGAGTGCAGAAACAAACCCAGACGTTGACGGTTGGGGTAATCGACCATGGCCGCATTATGGCCCCTGCATCCTTGAATATTCGGAACCGCTGTCATGGCTTGAGCTACGTCTCGGTAAGGAGCCGGGGGCAGAAGGGAGTTCTTCCTCCCTCGATCAAGGCATTGGAAGACTCCGACGGCTTCGAAAGACTGTATCTTAACAGTAACGTCGGGGAAGCAGGCATAACAAAATGCGAGTCAGGGTCTATTCATGTACCTTAGATTTGTGACATGATGCCGGAGGCCCGGGCATGGCCGTTTTCTTCTTATTTTTATTTTATTTTTTTAAACCCCCGCCCCCCACACTGTCTGAATCATGTGCAGTTCCCATTTTCGCATGGCCGTTGAGGCTAGAGAATAAGCGGAAGCCAAGAAGGTGCATTGGCCGTGTAATGCGTATTGTAATTGTACTAAACCGGAAATACCGGCCGGAACGGACTATGTGGTTGTTGTTTGCCCACCATTTGCATCGAGACTAGATTGCATTGCATGTCGATTTCATGCTTACTGCGTTTGATACGCCTCATCAACGCTAGACTTGCTTCATGGAAGCTATGTCACTCAAACACATCTTGTGGGTTCTGGACAGAGCTTGGATGGATAAGAAACCTGAAGTAGCTTTCAGGTCACGACTTCAGAGCCCAGTCAGCGTCACACAGGAAGAGGATAGAAGAGATTGGCTACGACGCTTGAGGAATTACTTGACGCTGGGAAGAATCAACCAATTCCGGATGAGCTGCATGAAATTGTAGATGTGGAAGCCTTGTTGATGCACGGAAAGCCCTGGGGAAGGCCACAAAGTCGAGATCAACTATGGCAGAGGCGTATGTGAGTATATCCAGCTCCTCTGTAGCAGGCATATACCATCGGGCGGTTATGGACGTCGTAGAACCAGGGAGTTCTGTCGGATTCTAGCAAGTAGCATGTCGGAATGCTGTCTTGAGTTGAGTTTTCTTTTTTTCATCTAGGAGCCATTGAGCCTGTCTTTGAAATGGTGTGCGACCTGACCAGGCTGCGGCATGCACCGCACGATGATGGTGGTGATCGCAATAGTTGGAGGAAACTGGTGGGGAAGTATGCGGAGTTTGTATTGACAGCTGACGTTTACCCCTACGCCATCCAAGACGTCGGACGCGGCATCAATCAACGAGCACTGATGATGCGAACTCAGCCTCATTCACAGGAAACCCTTACTCAACGTTGGATACTTGCACTCTAAAGTCTTACCAGTGTAGTCAGAGAGCAACTAATAATTTAGGCTGAGTAATGTAATCGAGAATCACTCGAGCTTGCGCCAAGTCTTGTGAACCAAGCTCCCACTCTTGGCTATAGACAGCCTCGACAGGCATGAACAAGCATGAAATAGTTGGAACCAACTGAAGAAAAATGGAGCTGACGGCATCCCGAGAGTTTTCTACAGGAGCAGCGAGCATCCCGGTCGCGGCAATAGCTTATCGATGGGACTGGTGATGTAGACAAGGTATTGCTGGGTTAGCTGTTCTGCTTCGAGCAACGACTCTAGACATTGCAAACAAACGAAAGTTCAGACGGTCCTCTTAGGAAGATTCAGTCAGGGTTGCGTCGAATTTCTGCCACCTGCGTCCAGGCCCTTTCGAGCCACGCGCATCAAGATGGGCGGCGGTGCCAACGGCCGGTCTCCGCCACCGGACTGTGCATCCTGACGCTCTCCTCATTGGCCAGAGCCTCTACAAAAGTTGCCTTTTAAAGATGACGATAGCATAATAGAGTTCGAGCAACATGAACTGCTTATGCTAGGCGGCTTCGAGGAACGAACTATTGGAGACGGGGCACCGGGACGATGCGATATCTTGGGGAAGACCAAGAATAGTAGGCAAAGTAGGAAGAAACCGATCAACGTCCGAACCATATCTCTCGAGTGTAGCCTGTAGGTAGAAACGACTACTTAAAGGACACTCTCCTCGATCTTTGTTCATGGAAGTCTCTTTCTGTTTATCATTATCACTCACCACTCATCTTCAATATTTCCTCGATCTGATAATACCACCTGCTTTCATAACTGGTTCATATCAACCTATATTGATACACAGAAAAAAAAACTTAGAGACTTTGGTCTGCCGAGATTACCAGCTACATAATGCGTTTCTCCCAGTCTCTCATTATCATGGTCGCGGCGACCATGGGTGCGAATGGCGCGCCATCCGGAATGGACTCCCGCGAGCAAAGGTAAGCAGCATTGACGGACCTCTCGACCAAGAATGTCAGGCTAATAATATGACACAGCGCTCTGAGTCAGCCAGCTCTCGTTGCTCGACAAGGCCCCCCGGCTGTTTCGGCTGCCGCTCCTCCTGCTCCTGCCCCTGTCCCGCAGGCAGAGGATGACAAGAAGGGAGAAGACAAGAAGAAGGGCGATGGCGACGGAGATCGTAACGGCGGTGATCGCGACGGAGATCGTAATGGTGGCGACCGTGGCGGACGAGATGGAGATCGTGATGGCGATCGAGACTGTCGTGAAGAAGACCGTGGACGTGACAGAGACGGAAGATCATGCTGCGTGCGAGGAGGACGTGGAGGAGGGCGCGATGGTGATCGTGATGGCAATCGTAAAGTTGCTCGCGAGGACCGTAATGGTGACCGCGATGGCGACCGCAACGGTGGGGGACGTGACGGGGATCGAAACGGCGGCGATAGGGGTGGAAGAGATGGTGACCGCGATGGCGACCGTGAGTGCTTCCGGGATGGCGATCGCGGTGGTCGTGGCGGCGATGGTGAGAGACGTCCTCCTCCCCCGGCCGGTCCTCCGGGCTTCCCCGCTCCGTTCCCCGCGCCGGTTCAGCCCCGCCCTGGTTTCCCCGGTGCTTACCCCCCTGGCTTCCCTGGCGCGTTCCCCCCTGGCCCTCCTCCGCGTGGCCCTGATGGAGATCGAGATGAGGACAAGAAGAAGCCTGCCGAGGACAAGAAGCCTGCCATGGCATAACTCGTCATCCCGCTTGAGTTATTGATCGGTTGAGCGCACTCAATCTCGAATACGAGGTACTTTGATTTTGAAGGATATTGGCGGAACACATAATAAGCTCCACCGATTGAATGCATGCCCGGTGTCCGAGAGCATGCCATGGGAGAATAGGAATATAGAGACAGTAATTAGTCACTGCTTAGTTCTTCACCTTAGTATGAAATACGATGTTTACAAGTTGATCAAAGATAAACTCTACGTCAGATACTTGTACTAACCAAACTCTTTACCACACATTTTTAGGGTCGAGATCACTTAGGGCTTGGATATTTCAGCGTCAAATCTTCCAAGTTATGGACCATATACGTCTAGTCTCGACTACGGTAGCTCAACCTGTTTGAATAGGGACATGGAAGCAAAGTATATCCAGAGGCTTTATAGAAAGTAGAAGGACCAAGGTATCAGGTAGTAATACTGTAAATTCCTAGGTTATCCAATTAGGTAGAAAAGAAAGGAACGAAGCGGCGATCACTGGCGGATTGCTGTAGGTCGATTTGAAAATTTGGAACTTCGAATGATACCGGTAGCCGGTAACGCCATGTATGGCCTTAGGCACATCCCGACAAAGAAAAGCCAAGGCAATCTTCCTCGACACTGGGTCAGCCAGAGCCCGTGTCGGCAACTTGCAATTGTTACAATTGTAAAAGAAGCAGAGAGAAACAAACATGGGTTTGATATGAGACCAGCGCCGCACTCTCTCATCAACATGATACTGATATTCTGGAGCGCAAAGTATATACATGCCCCTTAGCATATATGGAGCTATAATATCCACAAGAATGTAATAACACTTATCCGCCGCTGCCATTAACTTCCTTCCGTACTTAGAGAATCTAGATAGAAGGCCAGCCGCCAGACCAGGAGATGACGTTCCAGCCAAACAGAGTCTGGGAATCGGCGTAGCCAACGTCGGTATTCACTGGAATAGTTAGACTTGATACCGCGTTGAAGCCAGAATTGACAACTCACTGTAGTGGTAGTAGAGGACCGCACCACGCTTGGGGTCAACCAAGACGCCCTGACCGCCAGGAGCATAGATTTTGTTGTGGGAAGGAAGAAGAAGAGTGCCGCCGCCCGTCAGTCAGCTTTTGCCGCTTTTGTCGGTATAGGGGCCATTGACAGAAGAGGCACGGCAGACAAAAATCTTGTACTCGTTTCCGGGGGTCGGGCGGTTAGCGTCGAGACCGCAGCAGGAGCCTGAGCTGAAGAAGGCCCAGAAGGTGCCGCTGCGCTCGTAGACGAAGGCACCCTCGACGGGTTGAGGAGCAGTGGTGTTCAAAACGATGTTGTACGGGTTGCCGTTGGCTTTAGTTGCAGCTGCGTTCAGAGGCACTTGGAAAATGTCCTGCCAAAAGGAGCCGAAGTTCAGGAAGTAGTTGCTACCAGACTTGACAAGCTGAGCATCGATGGCATTGTAACGGCTGCCGGCTGAAGAAGCAACACCGGTGGCGCCATGATCAGTCCAGGAGCCGAACTCCATGGTGGTGGAGGTAGCGTAACCGATGGCCGAGTTCTGAACGCCAAAAGAGGAGACGGTGTAGTAGAGAATGTACTGATCGCCAACTTTGTTCACATCGGGGGCCTATGGAAGACAAGACCATTAGTGTGTGCTTTGAGAGGCGGGTGTTTCGTCCAATCTCGTTTCAACCTCGCTCGTTTGGACCCTTCACTTGGCAGGTCGAGAAAAGTAAAGACACCAGAAAAAGGACAAGGAAGGCTGGAACAAGACATACCCAGAGATCATCATTGCCCTTGAGGTTGATCTTGCTGCCCGAGGGCAGAGCAGCTCCTTGGTAGGTCCAGGGGCCTACCAAATCGGGAGCCTTCCAAATGCCGATCTTGCTGCCAGTTTCGAAACGAAAATAGGTGCCATCATCGCGACGGACAACCGAAGGGTCATGACTCCAGCACTGACCAGAGCAAGCTCCTGGATTACCGTAGGCCTGAACGGTGGCGCTCAGCAGCGCAGCTGCGAGTGAAAAGATGGAACCGAAGCGCATGATGAAGAAGAAAATCGGTCGACAGAAGCAGAGAAACAGTTGATGCTATGCAGTGCTGGATGAGAGTGACTGGCGGCGAGATAGGTTCGGGATCCCGAAAGAGAGAGGTGCTCGAAGAATATAAAAGAAACTTGAAAGTCGGACGGGAACCGGGAGCCGACTGCCACCTCTGCAAGGAACCGAGATCTCGCCATCCGAACTCCATCACGGAGAACACTACACAATAGTGAATATCTGTACTCCGTACCAGGTCGGAGGAGCTCGATTGGCCCTGAGCAATAAGGCGCCCTTGACCTTGATTGGCGGAATTCAAGCTCGCTGACTGGGACATGCCCTTGGAGGTGATGGGAGTGCGAAGACGGGCAATATACATGGAGCAAAGCCCAGGGTGGACTGGGCCGACGAGATGAAGGGCTGGTTCAAACTTCAAGGTGGTGCGGTGGACCGATCTTGCATGCCCGAAGGACGCTTTGTGCGGGCTGGCCGCTGACTAAAGTCACTAACAAGCTGCCTACAAACATACGAAGTGTCCGTATCTGACGGGACCTGGGCAAACAAGCAATGAAGGACGGGAAAATGAAAGGATGTTTGGGCTAAGGCGGCTCTAAGCGAGCAAGAAACTGCCGTGCGTGCCGCCGTCTGTGGGTAGAAGAGTTCAGATTAACAGAAACCTTGAGGAATGAGAAGCGGATAAGGTACGGCGCTGTAGCCTGCAGGGAAGGTAGGCCCAAAGCTAGCCGTCCGAATGGTGCGCATGAGACGATGAGACTGCTCGACAAGGACATTCAGAGTCATGAAGGGGAAGTTGGGGCTGCTGAGTGCCGGCGGTATGAAGCCTGCAACTGTCTGGATGAGAAAGAGCGCCTAAAAGGGCAGACGTACCCCGCGATTCAAGTACCGGTCAGGATGGAATTCGCGCGGAATGTTCTTCTACTGCGTCCATGTAGGCTCTGTGTATGGAAGTCTTGGAAGAGTCCAGTACTGCAGTGTCTCCGTATATCCAGCAACTGTATCCGTAGACAGAGAGAGACATGACTGCTGCAAGCTCTCGAATCAAACGGAAGTACTCCGTATCAAAGGGGAGATCATGATGCAGACAATGGAAATTAGACGGGTTGGATTCTTGTGTACTGAAACTCTTCCAAGAAGCCTCACTGCCCTTGAGGGGGTTTGTTGTCCGCAGCCCTCTGGCCAAGACCTTGTGTCCCTGGCTTCTTGCAGGGATGAGACGGAATTCGCCATTGTCAAGCAACTGGGTGAAGAAAAATAGGGGAGCTCAGCCCGCCATGGTGGCATCACATCTGGAGCCTGAGGGGGTCCGAAGCGAGCGGTCCAGAGAAAAGGGGGCTGGATTGTGGCCAAGTCTCCAGGTTCAGGTCGCCTACATCCCTTGTACTGTTTTCTTTATATTTCGCATTCCCCTTCATCCCAAGTCTGGCCGTATGTGGCTGTTTGTCAGGATTAAGCTTGTTTTTGGGGTTAGGTATCCGTATGCGACTATGTATCCATATTGGTTGTACTCCGTAGCATCATAGCATGTGTCCGCACTCAGCAGGTATCCGTAGGCTGCTCCATGGCTCGGTTGGTTGTCCGGATCAACGTGATTAACGGGATCAGCGGTGTCCGTGTGGGCGAGGGAAACAACAGGCTTGCTGTGCTCGGTATAAAGATACGCTATTCAGTGGAGTTTGGTAACGTGATGGGCAGAACCCCAGTTCACACGGGCCATGGCAGGGAGTAGGAAAAATCCCCGTCGGCGTGGCCTTTGTCGGAGGCTCGGATCCCTGACTCAGACAGAAGAAACGTTCCGAAGCCTGGAAGCGTTGCTTTCGATGGCGGTAGCGTGCGTGGGTTGGAGTATTTGTCGTCTTCTTCTTCTTCGGTTTTCATCAACAGCAGAGAGCCCATCTCCGTACGGTGCCCTCATTTCAGGACACAGTCTAGCGGCCACAGAGGAGACAGCTGATTTTGGCTTGAAGGAGATGAGGGCCACAGGGCCTACCTGACCGCGAGGACGACTTGCGGCGGCGATCGTCACCCTTAATGGATCATGTCGGCGCTCCATCATCGTATTTTGGCATCCAGTTCGGACTCGGGGGATTGGGAAATAGCTTTGGGGTTGTGACTTGTGATTCGTGGCCCGTGGATGGGCGAAACTGTGGGCGCCAAGTGGGAATAACATGGACAACGCGTGGGTTTTCAAAGGAGGGAATATTCCGAGCAGACAAGATGACAACTCCACCCGTTGCCAATAGTGTACGGATATTCGCTTTCTCATCCGTATTCGTAATAGTGGTCTGCAATTGCGCTTGAAGCAGCATCAAGCTGAAGCCATCTTGAGCGCCGTGCACAGGCTCGCTCGCTACCCCTCCCTCCTGCTCTGAACATTCGCCGGGATGTCCGGTTATAGAAGGGGAGGATCGGGATGCGGAGGGGACAGTCGGGCTTTTGCCATGACCGGAAGGCTCAAGCGGACCACGGTGGATTGCCCACTCAATCGGCGGGCAGCCCGTGACTGTCCATTCCGGATATCATCAGCCTTTCCCGAATCGCCCGGAGCATGCATGCGGCGTGTCAGACGGGGCTCGACGGAAAAGGGGCCGGTTCCTAGCCACATGGATTGTCCATGTCAGCCCCTCATGTTGGCCAAGCCCACACATACAAAAGGATCATCTTTGCATGGTGGCGGCTATTGCATTACCTATACATTCACACCTCGGATGGCTATAAGGAATTGTAGCCCCACTAGATAATAAAATAACAGTATTAAGTAATGGTAACTATCTGTGAAATGTCATCCATCATAGCACCACCTGGTCCTTCTGCGGACATATCTTTTAGGAACAAATATCTGACAAGAGACCGGAGCCCCCACCCGAGGGCTCACTCTCGAGTTCAGGGACTGGATCTGTGGGAGCTGGATGGTTCAAAGCTTGAGAGCGAGGCTTTGGCAATTGAAACGAAAAAACCGAAGCCAACGAGCTTCCTCTTCCGGCCATACCGGGGCCCCGATGCCTCGTTGGTCGAACGAATCCCTGGCCACAGTAGGATTCGAACGCCCGCACAATGGCTTGCAGCTGCAAGGAAAAGACGGTGTCGCAGGAAATGTGATGCGAAGTGCAGCCCAGTGAAGGAAACGGTATGAGACCCGCCCAGCGGTTGAAATCGCGTGTTGGTCGCATCGCGACCATAGGCTTACAGGTAGTTTTCAAAAATTCTTCATTCGTACTCACTTCTGTCTGTCCTAGCTTGACTGTGCGTGTAGCTTTCCAAAGTGACATCCAGAGGTGCCACCAGTCACCGAGCTCATATCGAGAGACGTGTCTGACAGGCACTCGTGAGTCGTCGCACTGCTCTCTGAACTCTACAATCTACTCCGCACACACATCCGCCGAAGTGAGCAGTGTCACGACGCATGAGTCACCGGCGAGCTGGATCCATACGCCGGGTCCACTGGTTCGAGCTCAGGATGCACGGAAGTGGCAGGGCTGTCCATCGGCTGATGGTCGATGGATGCCATGTGGCCATGGCTGATCGGCATGGACAACAAGAGGAACGGACGTACGGAGTAGTCAAGGGTCCAAGAATCCAAGGGCCCGGAGGGAAGGTTTGAGGAGCCCGACGCTCTGGATCTGTTACGTTACCAAAAGCCACCCAAACTATCCAAACTGGCATCTGCAATTGTGTGCGCCTTATCTCTAAGCCTGCCTATCTCAAGTTCTCTGGACTAAGAGTTCACTGGGTCTTCAGAGAGTCCCATCATGAGAGAGTCTCGCCTGTCCCATGTCCATCTCACTAGGTGACTAGTCACCTCTCTCACCAACTATGTCAACTTCAATTGGGTATCTGCATCCGTATAGCATTATTTCCGTACTACACGAGCACATGGGCTGGTGGGTTGCCACTGACATGCACTCCTTCAACCTTCAGAGTCTATCTTGTCCCAAAGGCTCCTGCACCGTTCGTATGGGTCATCCATGATCCTTGGGGTTTCAACTTTCGGCAATCCTTTGAAACTACTTCATGCTTGGACTCGTTCCTGGCGCCATCTAGCCCAGGAACCGTAGACCGTACGTTAGGGTGAATGTTTTGACGGATTACGCCCGTCTCGTTCGCGCGACGGCGTTAGAAGGGTTATCTGGGCTTGCATGGGGTATCCGTACTCGTGCCGACCATGACATACCGAACACTTGGAAAAATCGACACTCATCTCATGAATCCTCGGACGAAAGCACGGCGGGGTAGACATTCAGAGATTGTCCAGGAACCCCCTGGTCAACGAAGTTGGTTGGCTGTGGGGTTGCTAGCTATGCTAGCCTTCCACGATGAACGATCAGGGCGACAGGGTCCCGAGAACCGGCGACGACAGGGTTCCGGCCGAGAGCTGGTGTGCAGCTCGCGAACTATGGTTGGGTCTTGAGATGGTGTCCTTCAGCCAACACGGAGACGTGAGATCTCGACGATGCTAATTGGGGGCCGTCGATTCGGGTATTTGCATTCAGCCATTCACGCCTTCACGGAGGTAGTCTTTTGCCAGCTTTCCGCTGGATTCCATTGAGATGAAGCCTATACTTTGAAGTGCGGATATGAGCTATGCAGAGGTGCCATCTATCTCTGTCCTTCGTTAAACCCCCGTTCTCCCTGTGCACTTTTGTAATAGCTGACCATGCTTGCCTTTGGCTATCCCTCAGGCCTAGTCAGGTATTACACAGAGCTGACAAGATGCGATCCTTGACCCGTGGGCTATATCGACAGGATGTGAGCAACGAACACCACCGATAGACTATGTGCTGCGCCAGTCTCCTCTGGATGGACGCGTGCATCTGCGCATTCTCAATTGGCATGGCTAGCCGCGATGGTAGGTTATCTTATGTTGTGTTATAGCGTGCAGATACGTTCAACAGGTAATTGTTGGCGGAGATTGTGGAAACCCCCATGAAGCTGTGGGAGCCAACCCAACCGAAGCGAACCGCGACGGGCAGCTTCTAGATGCGGACAAAGAAGCGATGCAGTGGAAAGTTCGACACGGAGAATGCCATTGGCCGTTTACCTTGACCTACAATTCTCTGGAGTCTATACTTTGAGAGAATGCGCAATGAGCATCAACTTGACAAGTTGATTCAGCCTTGAAAAATCGAGTCGTCACGGCTGTCGCCACTCAAGATGAATCGCATGGCAGCTAAATTTGCCTGCGTTAGTGCGACTGCAAGGGGCATCTCCTTTGTAATCGATGAAAAGGGGCCAAGGGCGTTGGGCTCGCAACGGTTGCTGCCATTATACATACCTTCTCTGAGTCTGCAGCGCTGGCACTTTTGACTTTTTGTTCTAATTGTACTTATTTTCCCGCAAGATGTGGAAAAGGGGGCAAGGAGTTGGGGGCAAGGAGTTAGGCGCACGGAAATGGAACATGGAGCGTATGGGTAGTACAAATTAGAAAGTATCTTGCCTACGGATTCCTTATCGTCTTACTTTGGACCGTAGGTAGGGTATCGAGATTGTGACGCTCATTTCAATTCTCATCAGCCCTTGTGTGTCAATGTTTGTCTGCATGGGCGCTGTGATTGTTCTTCGGTTGGTCATTGGGATGGGCAACAATCTTTGTTGGGTCTCCGTGTCCTGGCTCCTGAGCAGTGCTCCTCCGTACATTGTGACTACGACAAAGAAGTGGACAACATGGCTCGCTGTGGGTCGATGACAAGGGTGAGACCGGCTTCGCCATGTTGCATCCTCGGCGACACAGTCCCTGTCACCTGAGAATACGGCCCAAAGACTTGGGTTCAAACTTCAATGGGGGGGTGGAGGGGGGGGGAACTCCTGGATTTCTGCTCTCGAGGAAGTTGGAACCGCGTTTGTTGAAAGATTGCAGTCGCAACTCGGGGTTGGCCCTTGGGTAGGCATGGATGGCCCATCCGATGGGAACCTCGGATGGACGGATGCATCACAGTTGGGGGCCAATCTCTGAGCAAAAAGAGGAGTCAACGAGCAATTGTCTCTATCCGCACTTTATTCAGCCTCTTCCCCAGAGCCCAGGATGGGCAAATTGGGAGATCACCTCTTGCTTTCCGACGGACAATATCCGTACTGAATAATGATGCAGATACTTTATCAGCATCCATTGTATTCATCCACGCGTTGGATGTATGGATACCTTGGTGACTACTTTCCCGAGACTGAGAGTACACCGAAACTCCAGTCAGCAGAGTTCACGGTGATATTGTCATGTAATTTCTAATGCTCGATAGTTGGCACCTGCATGGCATAGTCAAAAACGGGACGCGACGATCCATGTTTTGCCATGCTAAACGGTCCAGACCATGATATCCATGGAGTAATGTTCTACGCAGCACGTAGCGTAGGTATCTACCTACGGATAGACATAACACGCCGCGTCTCTGACAGAAATTTCAAAGTTTCTCCTTCCCAGTTTAACATGTCATATCAGCCAGTCAATCAAATCAATCAGCGATGCACAATCAATCGGACTGGGAGACCAGGGTCTGGATCCTTTTGGTCGCCGAGCGTCTTTGCATGCTGCGCGGTCTTACTGCAGCGCCGGGCTCTTGGCCGCGACCATCCTTGTTCCTAGGCCTTGCCAGGGCTCCTTACTGGCCAGAATCGCCAATTATTCCTATCAATATCGAAGCAGACCGACTGTCAGTGTCGCCTCGGTACGGAAATTCTGCTGAAGCCGAAGGCATCATTGGGGGTGCTCGTGTGCTGTAGTGAGGTATCCGTAATGTGAGGATGTTTGTATACAATTGAACGAAGTACCGTACGATCCCTAGACTGATTGGATGTGTCTTTCCCTATCCTTACAGAGTATCAGTAAAGAAGTTTGCAAAGACTTCTGGGGCCCTGCCGCTGGCGCTGGTGCATTGTTCCGGCCAGGGGCGTCCCTCACGAATTTACTACGTAGGCCAAATTGGCTCCAGCTCTCGAGTGTGCAGCACTGCAGACGGCCAACGAACGGGACGGAGGACAAGGACGGCGTAGGATGCTCGGTTCAGTAAGGGCTGTATCCGTATGGCCGGTCCCTAGCCAAGGCAAGCAAGGCCATGTTATTGTTCGCCATGGAAGGCCGAGCAGGGCAAGGTATACCGTACATATCAACGGGCGTTTCTCAGGTTGGTCCAGCCGCAGTCTGCCGAGGAGACAAGCCGCGAAGGCGACGGACGCGGAGTCTGGAGCAGATATGATTTCGAATATTTGGGGGAGATGCCCCCTCCATCCTCGTTTTGCAGACTGCGAGAGTGTCTGCGAGTTCGTCTGTGGCCCCGTCCCCGTCCCCGTCCCCGTCCCCGTCTCAGTATCAGTATCAGCTTACCTTGGTCCGCGTGTGACCCGGTGTCTTGCCTTGCTTCTGCTGGATTTTCTTAGTTTGTGATTGTGTTTCCCCCTTTGCAGGATATCGATCTTACCTCACGACCAGATCAGCAACGCGCGGACTCGACGAAGCTGTCCGAGAACCGAGTGATTCCAACACCTCACCGGGCCGGCCGAATGACAGCTAGCTGCGTACAAACGGGCGCTCACCACGCAATCGCTACGACATTACGGACGTGAAGGGATCCTTCGAGCCGAATTCAAAACCTGAGCGGTGGCGCGAATTCCATCCGGAAACGACGATAATCTGTTGACCCTCGTACTTTTCTCTCTGAGTGGACTATTACTTATAAATCGAGTACGCGCCACGTCGTCTTGGCATCGTTCGGCCGTTGAAGAAGGATTGAACGGATGCTGTTGCTGCTGCTGCTACTCCGAGAGACACACACAAACACACACACAAACACACACACAGGGAGAGAGAAAGGCATCAATGTCTCATCTGTGATCTTGACATCACGACCTTCTTTCCATCTACGCCGCTCTCATCTCGCGATTCTCATCTCACCAACCCGCATTGAGTGGAGTGCCTTGAAGGATCGACGAACTCTCTTGGATATTCTTACACGTACGTGGACACCCTTCACCCCCCCGCCTTCTGAACCCTGTTATGTATGTACCAAGGTTTATGACAATGAGCTGATGAGTGAGTGCCCTTAGTTATTCGAGGCCCCATTCATTCATTCATACATCTGAAGTGGAAAACATCGAGAGAGGGAAGACGACGACCCATTCTTTGGTTAACAATCTGTTGGAGAAAGAGAGGAATCGACGGTTGCAAAGAGACGAAACAGACCAAGAAGGAGAAAAGGAAGAAAAAGACGACGAAAACCACAGAGGGAAAACTCGGCCGCATCCGCCCATCTCAGCGGGCGCAACAGACGCACCACACGCGCCCAAGACACCCTAAAACGGACCGTCATTTGGGGAACGACACGCCACAGGGGCAGCGCCATTGGCTCCCTGAACCTTTTACCCCAAATCGGCTGGGCTCCCCCGCTGCACCTCACAAGCTCTCACCTCTCACCTCACCGGGCTCATCTCAAGGAGCACTGCAGTGTGTGTGCGCATTTCACTCATCCTTACCAACCTTACCACGCCGTGCACGCCTACCTTAGGTACATTGAGTACCTTACATTACGGAGTATCTCAGGCACCTTATCGGCGCGAGCTCCCTCATTGCTCATTTCGAATACGTACCGAGCTCACTAACCCACCTCACCTTCCAGTTCCTCCCACTCCAGGGCCCCCAAAGGACCTTATCTGCCCAAAGTACCTAACCCAACTAGGCCATTTTGTACCTGAGGTACTCTGAACCCCCTGTACCCTCTGCACATACTCTGTATCTGTAGGTACCTCCGTACCTCTTGTACCTCTGTACCTCTTGTACCTCTGCACCTCAGCCTGCAGTCCGCACCCTACGGTAAGGCAGGCATCGGCCAGGTTCTTAGGTTTAGGGGACTTTTGAGTCGTCTTATCTTATCTCGACTCTGGGGGCTGCCATTCAGTCACCTCTGCCTGTCTGCCTCTGTCTCCGTCTCTCTCTCATTTCCATTACCTCTTCTTCTTCTACTTCTACGAATACACTTTGTGTAGCGCTTCTCGCATCTTCGACACCGACATCCGCGACAGCAGCAGTCGCAACGGCATACTTGCACCCCCATACACCTCCCGGGACATCTGTAGCTCGTTCGGACCGGCACTGGGCCATCCACAGCCCGTGAGCAGCTCTTCGTGAGCTTGGCCTCTTGCCCGGCAAAGGCACCCGCCGACATGTCCGGTCGAAGCGCCTATGTGCGCAAGAAGATCACTCAGGCTGAGAAGGATAAGGCGAGGGCAAGATCAAATACCGGCGGCGTAATAGGAGAGTATGAGGACCTCACCATTCCCGAGTTTCCTCTTCCCCAGACCGGCGCTTCCTTGCCCGTTGGCACCGGCATCGGCACCACCAATGCCCGCTTCCTCAAGTTCTCGGAGCCTCCCCGCGACATCAAGCCCGGCACACCCAGCATAGGCAGTGGTAGTGGAAGCAGTGAAGGTGGCCGTCGTGACGGGAGCTCCGGCCCCCTTGACGACTTCGCCTACGCCCGCGCCCGGAGACCCACCATCAAGACGGAAGACGTCTCGGGCATCGAGAAGTCGGGCTTGCGAAGCAGACTGGACAAGAGGAGCGAGGATGTACGGAGAGGCCTAGCCAAGACGTTCACCTTTAAGCGCAAAGACAAAGAGCCCGACTTCCGTCCCGAATCCGTCGCCACCGTACGGCCAAGTCACCATCAGAATGCACCCCCAATGTCGCCTACCGAGCTCGACTACACTTATGAACAGTTCAACATGGATACGATGCAGCAAATGCAAATGCAGCGGCAGATGCACATGCAACAACAACATCAACAACAACAACAGCAGCAGCAGCAGCAGCAGCAACACCAACAACAGCAACACCACTTGCAGCACATGCATCAACAAATGCGACATCAGGATATGGATTTGCCTACATCTCCACCTCCAGCATCGAAGTTGCCTCCCGTGCCGACCACGCCGCCCATCAAGCGATGGATTGGTGCCGGAAGACCTGTTCAGAGGTGGAATAAGCTGCGCAAAGACCCCGAGTTGTGGGATCCGAATGGCGATGTTCTCGTCTTCTTCGGGCACAAGGGCCAAGCCCCAAGGCCTAACCCATCCTTCAGGCTATCTTCACACATCATCGAAGCGACCGAATCGAGGTATCTCATCACGTTACTTCGTGAGGGCACAACCGAGGAGGACATCTACATGCCCCCATCTCCACAGGGTGCACCACCTATGCTTCGGCCGCACATGCGCGGGGGACAGCCGACACCCCCCATCTCGGAAGATCTCGGCGAAGCTGATGGGCAAATTTCGTACGAAATGTACTTCCCGACTCCGGCAAACATGACCAAGACGGAACAGCTCAGGAGCCATGTTACGACAAGGAATGTTTTCGCCTTGCTCTATCACGCATCTCTGGTCGGATTGACGCTTCACCAGGCTCTCTCCGACCTCCACATGCGATTAGATGCCTACATGCCGCCGGACGCGGATAATGTCGGTATGATTCTGAATTATCTGTCAGCCCGGGGAATCGATGATGTTCGCAACGACCCGGAAACGGCTGTCAGCTTGCTGGCGTGGTCCGAAGGGTCAGCTGTACGCTGGGAGGAGGGCTGGCGGGAGAGTTTCCTGCATTGCGCCGGCATGTACAGTCAACTGGAGACGTGCGCCGACTTCAAAGACCTCACGCCCATCACCCGCGCGCTCCTGGAGCGAGCATGTCTCGAGACGCAGCTTCGCGTACAGGCGGCTGAAGAACGACTCGCAGAATTCCAGTACGGCGACATGTGGCCGGCAGGTGTCGGTGGTCAGGCAAAGGCGGCTGCGGACCGTTTACAAAAGTTCTTCTTGAACCACTACCTTCACTCGCAAGGAGCGTGGCCACCGGCGCAGACAACCGGCCTTCCAGACTCCGACGGCGAGGACATGTGGCTAACGAGGAGTGTGGCACAATCATTGCAAAAGGACTTTGGGGCGCTCTACGACTACCTCGTCAACCGCGATATTGTGTGGGACATGTCCGAGGCGCGATCAGGGCGCAAATGGATGATGCAGAGTGAAAAGGACAAGGGATTCGACGCCGACATCGACATTCCCATCACAGACATCCTCGTCGAGTTCGACAATAAGCTGCGGTTTCCACACATCCCGCATCCATACCCCATGGTACCCGAATCCATCCCGCCCGCGCCGTCAAAGGAAAGCTCCATGTTCAAGAAGAAGACAGGCGCAGGTGCCAACAACGGTGGCCGAGCGGGTGCTCTGGAACGACGAGTTCAGTTGGCGTACACTGAGGCCACCAACATTTACATACTCGGTTCTGACTTTACCCAATCGGACCTCATTGACGCCTTTGTTAAATTCGAAAAGGGCGACAGCGTCACTGAGGTTGATCCGGCCGTAGCTCGACGTGGCCGCTGGGTTCTTATCTACGGCATTCTCCAGACGCTAGCGAGTGTGTCAGTAGACGCCCCCAACGTGCGATACCGCGACGGAGTGCCGTACCATCTGTCTCCACGCCTCAGGGGTACAAGAGTTCCTCCTTGGAAGGGCTCTAGCACGACAGACGAGGCCTCGCACGAGCTATCTCACTGCTGGATGGTACAGCACAGCTGGAATACGCCGAACAACAGCGGCGCCGAGAGTTCGGGCGGGTCCGGCAACACCAGCCCCGTGCATAACCTCGCCCGCCCGTTTGCGTACCCGCGCGCCCCGGCTTCGACAACATCGCGGGGGTCCGGGTACCAGACGACCGGGACCCGCTCCATCCACTCGACGGGTTCAGCGCCTCATTTCAGCTCGGCGTACAGCGTCATGAGCGAAAGCGATACGGCTAGCAGCATTCGTACACCGGCATCCAGTCGGCCTGGTACAAACATGAAGAGAGCGCAATCGCGAGATAACGTTAAGGGACTGGGCGGCGGACCGGGCAGCATGCGCAGTGCCACCACGTTTGGCGGCACCGGCGCCGGCAGCGTGGATCGAGGAGAGGCAATGGAACTGCCCATTCGAAGGCGTGACTTTAGCGCCTTCTTGGATGCCAACAGCTCCCACAGCAATTATGCGCGTTCCAGCAGCACCTCACAGCACGAGCAGCAGTCGCTTCCCTTGCCGAGCAACATTACGGGGTCGGGAGGCTTCCTTGCACTGGACGACACGTTGGATAGGAAAAGCGCGCGGGGCGGGTATAACCATGGACGAGTGAAGCGCGAGGGGTCCGAGACGGATAGCATGGCGCCACGAATTCGAGATTTTGATTTGGATGTAATTGATGACCACGAGCCGTAAGGTGGACTAGGCCAGACCAACCAATCCATCTTGGGGATGGAGCTGGCACGATGAGACGAGTAGAACTTTGTATATATATACCTGGGGCCAGGTCACGGTCACGGCCTGGGGGTGAAAAGCGACGAAGAGAACCAGACGAGGATGAGGTCATGAATGTAGCAAGCGAGAGATATCAGGTGGACAGCTATGTCTTGGGTTTTCTCTTCTCTTGGGGATGGACAAAAAAGTTGGATATAGCTTAGTACCTTGAGTTGATTGAGTGATACCCGCTAATTTTACTCGTATTGTTTTGGTCGAATGAGACACGAATAACTAGCTACTTGGTTAATTACGTCCCTTCCTTGAAAGATGGCGTTCTGATGGGTTGGTTACCTTACCTGAGGCAAGGTACCTAAAAGGCTATCTTACGTTTGGGTTGGCGATCAGAAGAGGGGGTATTGGAACCACGAGGACTGTGACACAGAAAAAGGCGCAAGTCAGACACATTTGTTGGTTGTCAGAATCGACGGCGGCGGCGGTGACGTGGGTCACCTTGCAGTGTTAGGCGTGAATAAGGTAAGTAAACGAGGTGAGACGGAAAGGGTCGAAGTCGCTCGCTTCTCGCTCCGATTCTCCACGTGGGTCGTGTTGGGGCCGTGCCGTAAAAGTGAGGCCGTCGCCGGCGATGCGGTGTGGATCTAAGCTCGAAGTGTCTGTCTGTTCATCTACTCCGTATCCATAGGAGCCTGCTCCGTACAAGGGTGGATGAGAGTCTGAGAGTGGGAGTGAGACTGTGAGAGACGACGCCACGGCCCACGATGGGACTGGAGTGGGATGGGTGCCCCTGGGAGTTTGCAACAGGGTCGGGGCCAGCGCAAATCCAACCACCTCATCATGTCCACTCTTGTTTCTTTCTTTCCTTTGCTTTTCGCGATCACCGCCTTGAAGTGACCTGTCGTGATGCTTCATGGGTCATTACTTTCTCAAGAGCAAGGGAACGAATTAGAGTGCATGAAGTGTTTCCCACCACTGGATTATGTGTGCGGAGTGTGATACGGCATGATACAGTACTCCGTACTCGCACTCAAGAGAGAAGAAAGTAGCTGGTCTTGGTGGATGATGGATAAGAATGGTGGAAGATGACCAGCCCCGCCGATTTTAGGTTGGAGTGGTTCCTCGTCCAAAGGTACCGGAGGGTTGTAAGAAGATACAGGATTGGTTGAAAGCATAGCAAACCCCCACTTGAGATGAGTTGTTTGCCGTTGGACGGTTGGGGTCTGCCGGTCTGGATTCTGGACTCTGGACGCTTCCTTGACTTCTGCTGGCCGGGAAACCAAAACCTTGTATCCGTACGAAGTACCTTGCCTTACCTAGCCCAAGGTGAATGGTGTTACCTCGAGTCCTTGACTGAGATGAGACACCGGGTTTATTGTCCTGAATCGAATGAGTGATGGTACGGATAGACGATGCCGATTGACAGGATTGACAGGATTGACAGGGCAGGAAATCAGCCGTCGATGCGCTAGCGCATCGCCCGGGTGGTTCACCTTCATTCTGCAGCATGCATCATCATTAAAGGAAGAGCCAGCCTCATATGTGAGATGACGACCATGTCCAGACGCCGTGAGAAACTCGCGAATGAAGATGGAAGGAAGCTACCTTATCCGTGCCTTACTCCCGTGACTCTGTACCTATCTACCGTCGTGAAGGTAGGTACCTACCTGCCTACCTGCTTCCAGGAATTATCCCAACTTCCCAAGCAAATGAATGGGTGGACGTTTGGAAGGTGGAAGGTGCCCAGAAAGTGAAGGTGCAAGGGAAGGAACTGGGCAGGCCTCGGCCAAAAGGGGGGAGAGAGGGTGCCGATCGCCGACGTCATTGCTAGTGACGCACCTTCCATCCGTCAGGCTTCAGCAAACACTTTTCACCTCAGCTTACCTTAAGGCACCTCACCTCACATGCCCTTCCATTTCTCTCTGTGCATACAGATAGTAAGGTAGAAGAAATTATCCATCGTAAGGCGAGTAAGGCAAGGTATGAAAACTCCGTACCTGAGTGAGTACCTACTATCTAGTGAGTGAGAATCCAAGGTGCTCGGGCTCCCGCTCTGCGACATCCTTGGCTGCGGTCCGTGTCATTGTTTGACGGCCGTTTGCTCGTCCCTCGTCCCTGGAGACAGCCGTCAAGCAAGGCCGTGCCATCAAACATCCATCCATACGGGATACACACAATGCATACCTTGGCTTGGGTACGGAGTACGAGAGGGCGATCCGCGAACCGCTGCACCGAGCTTCGCAGCCGGGAACCCTCTTTGTTCTAGTCCCAGATCCATGTGAATCTTGCACTTTTGCGAGATTGCGAGGCCTTCATCCCCGTTCGTGCCTATTCCGTCCCATCTCATCTCACCTCACAACTCTCTGTCTGTCTTAAGGTACCTTTCGGATTATCCATCCACAGGAGAGTGAGATTGAGATTGAAAGTCTACGGAGTACGGGAATGACAAAATGGCGGGGCTACGGGCACCCGGCATCTTGCGCGACCTGATGCTACCTTACCTTGCCTTTCACCATTCATCATCCTTGGTTCATAGATCCTTGACTGGCAACCCGCGATCCAGCCCAACCTCCCCCATTTGAACTGAACCACCACTAACTAATACCACTCACACACCAACGAATTACACCACTTCACCACCACCACCACCA
>JFFI01002115.1:425-10631 GCA_001563125.1 Colletotrichum salicis
CTTGATTATTACATCTACTAGACTTACGACACTGTTATTGAGTATCACAGCCTCAACTTCTGCGAACATACCCCTACGACTAGCTGATAGAATATTCCGACGTCGGATTCCAGAAGAAACACACCAACTTTTCTATCGTCATCATTATGGATTGATTAATATATACGCTCATTAAACTATCCTCCATATTGACAGCCTCATACACACTCTTGTGAAACTGGGCCTGTGATTTGCCTCATTGGAGTTTCGGCTGTTTTTCGGCAGAAAGACAAGGACAATGCGCAGATAAAAGACAGCGAGATGCCAAGGTAGCCAATAGAGAAAACTTCTCGCTCACTCGAGAATTCTCGTTTGAGTCGTAAGTACGAGTTGCAAAAATACTCCTGCTAGCCCGTTACAATAGGATGCGTTCAGCAAAATCCTTAAGTTATCAATGCGTTAGAGGCAGGCCTAGGGCAGCCTGGATTTAAACCCATTCAGCTAGATGACTTTCCTGGGCCGGAGAGAGTCTCTGATGATCAGACAAGGCAACATCCCTTGATTAGGCACCTTGAATACGGCGGCGAAGTGTCATCCTTGGGATTCCCCATGCAGAGGCAGCTTTATGGATGCTTAGTCCATTCGTAATAGCCTCAAGGGCTTGGTGGATGTCATCTTCATACTATTGACCCATTGAGGGTCAAATAGTATTGTAGCGAAGTTTCAAAGCAATTGATGCTAATATACAGTAAAGAGGGTGAGCCAGGCATCTTTGCAGAAAACCGGGTTGCAGAACAAGGTCGCTGTTTTCGATACTTACACGGCTGTAACAAGTGTGAGTGGAAAGAAGTATGTCAGAGAGTTTGGCACTGTATTGCTCTAGCGAATAAGAAAGGAGACATAGAAGCGTGCAAGCATTCGTCTACAATCATTCTTCCCACTTTAGACGCACTCAGATGCCAACAAAAAAACCCGTCTCAGGAAATGCACTTTTTTTCTTTTTCGTCTTTTCCTCTTCTCGTTTCCTGTTCTCCACCGTTCCATTATGAACCTTGTCAGTCCGATCACCCTTGTTATTCAAGCATGCAGGGAGAGCTTGAACTAGTAGCGGCCACCCTGTGTGCCTGCATAAACCCCGCTTCCTTCTTGCCCCCTAGGAGTAAGCGTATCTTAAGAACTGCCTCCCCCCCCTTTCAAGACTTCAAGAACAGCAAATTTGTCAATTCGTCCTCATTTCAATCTCCGCGACAATGTTTCGTCTCAAGAAGACGCCTGCCAGAGAGCCTCGCCAAGCTTTTGGCTACGACCGTGATACCGTCGTCTCATTCGTGAAGGGCCACTACCGCCTGCTCGTGGACATGGGCCATCTGCACCCGGAAGCCCTTCAAGCGCCACCCGAGACGGGATGGACCGATGAGGAGCTTAACGTCGACGCGCTACGGACCCTGGGACGCTCCGACAAGGTCATTGACCTTTTACGACATCTTCCGTATCCGAGATCGGGACCCCCCGGTAGTGACGAAGCGGGCGACGACGCGGTGGTCTATTATGAGACGAAGGTTCTATCCTACCTCAGGAACAAGTGGCAGCCCGAAAAGGACCCAGACCCAAATTGGCATAAACGGCCGTTTGCCATGCTTGGGTTAGCGCCTTTTGACAAGCCCTTGCCGCCGCATATGGTATCCTTGACATATGACGAAGCAGCCATCGGAGTGATTTGGCTCATCGATACAGAAAAAGGTTTGGTTTTTGAATATTTGGATCTTTTCTTCCATATCTTGTTTCTGCTGTATAGTATGCTAACAGAAGCGCAGGATGTGTGTATCCTCAGGGCGACGATTACTACCATTATGATGATGATGAGGCCGAAGAAGACGCGCCATGGCTCGCGGCAAAAGCGGTTTCATTTAAGACCTTCTTCGACAAGATGAACAAGAACATCTCAAATCTGAAGCTGGTCCCAGCACCTGCGGCGGGAAACTTTGGGGCTGCTATTCGAAAAGTGAATGACCCGGATGCCAAGGTGAGCCCCGATCGTGAATACACAGCTCTACCCTGCTGCGTATGACATTCAAACTCATCGGGTACTGATAATCTGCAGGCAATGAAGAAGTTGTACCGTGAGTACGGTTGGCCAGACGCCTTCAGGAAAGATGAGTTTCTCAGGGCTGCCGTGCCTGCTCGCGCGGCCATCTTGGACGACGAGTACGACTGGTCAGACGCGTAAACGAGTTTCTCTGCTCAAACAGAGAAAGAGCACTAGTGTAGTTTCTCTACGATGGAGGTAACGGCATAGTAGAATTCAAATTACAAAGAAGCGAATAGATATTCATCTTCCGGCGAATCCTCGCACTTTAATCCGTGCAGTGTGCAATTATCAACTGACTGCAATACAATAGTAATACGTCGGCCAAATCTGCGTACTACAGTTCTCCCCGGCTGGCCCAAGGACAGGGTTCAGCGCAAATAGAACCGACATCTCGATGCCATTATCCGTCGCTAGCTGCCAGCAAGACGCACCGTCCCCGGCCTGGGCGAATTTGCTGCAATTGTCGGGAATGCCAGCCTGCGTATTCGGAGGCTTGGCCGGAGCCGTGGTGGTCGCCGGTGGCGCCACCGTCGTCGTCGGCGTCGTTCCCGAGCCGGTAGATATGCCGACGCAGTAGTAGTACGTCGGCCAGATCATGGTGCCGCAATTCTCGCCCGCAGCGCCCAGCACGGGGTTCCAGCTGTAGAACAGCGCGAGGTCGATGCCCGCGTCGGTGGCGAGCTGCCAGCACCCAGCGCCGTCGCCGGCCTGCGTCCACTTGTTGCAGTTAGGGTCTGTCCCCTCGTGCTGCGGCGTCGGCTTTGGGACGGACGAGGTTGTCGCGGACGTGGTCGTCGCCGGGAGACTTTGCGTGGTGGTTGGGCCGGTGGTGCCGTCGCCGGGGACGCCGACGCAGTAGTAATACCCGAGCCAAATCTGGGTTCCGCAGTGCTCGCCGTCGGCGCCCAAGGCCGGGTTGAGTTCCCATAATCTGGTCTGCGTGATCTGGGCGTCGTTGGCGATCTTCCAACATGAAGCGGCGGTGTTCTCCGCCTTGACGAAGCGGTTGCAGTTCTCCGGTATGCCCTCTTGTTTGCGATCGGCCGGGACGGTGGAGGGGTCTGTGATGATGGGGAGAAGCTCGGTGCTCCCCGGACCGCCGCGGACAGGCCCGTTGGAGTCTTCGGGGATCTGGTCATCGGGCGGCTTCACCCAAGTGCCGCCAGGTCGTCTGGAAGGTCAAGAGTTTCAGCGGCCGAGCCTAAAGGGTTGCAAGCTAATGGGTTCAAGAACGACGGGATACTCACGAGATGCACAGGTACTGGCTTTCAGTCAGATGATCACAAGCACCCATCAGGTTAGGATTCCAGGTCATAAGCTGTGCAACGCTGATCGGCTCCGTGTCATTCGATATGGCCTTCGAGATGGTGTCGCTGTTGTAGCGATGGAGACGTTAACACTTCGTGAGACGGAGATGGTGTTACGATGCAAGACGGCGGTACTGACCAAGTATCTCCGGCGTTGACGCGGAGTAGCTCGCAGGCTTCCGGCACGCAGACGAAGTCATACGAGTAGCAATCTTCCGTACTAGTTGCGTACATGAGCTGGCCCGTTGCGACGCCATACTCCTCAGCGAGCTCATTGCAGGCCTCGATACCGTCCAGGCTCGCATACCGAGCATCGACGGCACGTGCAGTACAGTTTGTCGGCACCACCGGCTCAGCTGGCTCCGGCTCCGGTTCGGCTTCGTCGGGATCCTCTTCTCCGTCGGGGATCTCTTCATCAATGCCGGGGTCCGAGGTGTCCTCCTCAGGGTCCCACGGGGACCCGTCATCGCCAAGGATGGGAGCGCCCGTGGACGGAATATCCGTGGGCTCCGGGGCCGTCTCGTTGAGCTCCGTAGCGTAGGGGTACAACGGGACAGCGCGCGTGGCCAAGGGGCCGATGCTCGTCTGGCAAACCGACTGGATGTCCTGGAACTCGCCAACGAGATAGTCAGAATGGTCGGTGTCTGGGAGGAACTCTGACGTCACGCGGCGATAAAGCATGTTAAGGAAACACTCAGAACAGATCAAATCATCATCGTATAATGTCGAGATGCGGCTGTTCTCAGCGGACACATTGGCCGGGTTGATGCACCACGGGTCCGTGGGATTTGCTGCGCAGTCGACTTGGACGACGTCCGAGCCGGTCCAGTTGTAGGACGCGGGCAGGCACCATTTGCTGCTCGTATCTCGCAGGCAGGCTATCTCCAGGCCCTCTGCGAAGCGGAGACTGAGCGTCTCAGCCGGCACGGCACGGTCGCCGACAACGAGCCAATCTTCATTGCAAGCGGAGGCCACGGTCTCTGTCCATGTTCGGACGTTGGTCTCGCAGCCTGGGACGCACAGGGTCCTAACATCCTGTTCAGTCCAATAGACATCGTCGACTTTGACAGTCCATCCGAACAGGTCTTTGTCGCATGGCAAGGTGGTATTGCTGGCGGTATTAGTGTCGTCTAGATCGACGTAGGCATATTCATGGGCGGAGGACTCACAGGGCCTTGACGCAGTTTTCGCTGATACCGAGCATCTCAGCCATCGGCTGGGTAGGAACAAGCGGATATAGTTGGAAACCCAGCTCGCCAAAGGCGAATGGCAAAAGTGCCAGCCCAGCAAGGCCTTGCTGAATTGACAACATCGTCACAGACAAAAGAGTGGAAGCTTATGACAGATGAAAGGTGGGCAGGGCGGCGACTGCTGGGTTGGAGTAGATAGACTGTCCAAGTTTTAATAAGACTCGTCTAGTCGGAATTCCCAATAGTTTTGATATTCCCGCACGCGCTGGAAACGCAGAAATGCTTCGGGTATGTCCCCGGGTCTCCGTTAACCCTTGCCTCGGCTGAGCAGATTAAGACATTTCTCGCCGAGAGCCTAGATCTTGCTCAACATAGGCACCGATATCATCCTCGTGCCCTCAAATACCGCATGTGACTTATGCATATATCTTTGGACGGACGCAATGGTAAGGGGTTTCTGTGCGGGACTTGTTTTGTCGATGATTGCGATGCTGTATGTTGGTCATGAACCACGAACTCGCATATCAAGCTCATTGCCAAGGACATCTGGGCCGACCAAAACCAATACCAAGTCCATGGATTCAAATCCTGCTCGCACCCTGCATTTAGAAGCATGTACAACTCGCCAGTAAGGAAGCGAGCAGGAGGCGAGCGCAAAGCGGGACGGGGTTGTATTGAGCTGATTCGACAATTTAAACAATAAGCACAAGGCGCTGCAGGTCAGATTTGACTTGTCCGAAGCCTCTGCAAGGGTGGTAAGACATCCTCATTCCCGCCTCTAGCGCTGCGGGAACTGATTCACCTGCCCATTAAGGCGCATGAACCCCTGCATTCGGGCGCCTCCGGCAGACAACGATTTGAGAAATCGTGACCGACCGAGGGAGATGTGCTCTTCATCTCCAAGAAGACGATAAAGAATGGAAGAAAAAGAATAGAAAGCTCTTAAATAACCATGAGCATCCGCACGAGCGACGAAACTCTTGATGCCCATCCACAGAGTCTTTGCTGAGTTTCATTTATTTCCCACTTTCTCTGCAACCTCTTCTGCTGGCTGATCTCCACAGCCATGCGGTTTCTCCAGGTTTCATGGACCGCTTTGGTCCTGTCCACTCTTTCACGTCACGTCGTCGCAGAGTCTTATTTCGCCCTCAACTCAGCTTACGGTCTTTTGCGGAACACTGTCGCTGCTGAGGACTTAGAGCTTCCCGTGGGAACCTGCAACGCTAACACGCCATGTGTGAACGGTGCCTGCTGTAGTGGTGTAAGTTATCGGTCTTATTACATCTTTACTTTATGCCTATCCCAAGTATGTTGACTAACCCTTCTCCCTTGCTATGTAGAACGGCAGCGGTCTGTGTGGCTACTCTCCAGCAGAATGCGGTGCCGCCAACTGCACCTCCAACTGCGATGCCAAAGCTGAGTGTGGCCAGTATGGCAAGCCTGGGAAACAGACCTGTCCCCTTGGAGTTTGTTGCTCCGAATTCGGGTAAGCCATTCTGTAGTCATCTCATTCGGACCGAGTCTGAAGGGAGGCTAACATTGCCCGTAATAGCTTCTGTGGCTCAACCTCAGAGTTCTGCGATGCCGGCTGCCAAAAGGGCTTCGGCGGCTGCGGTGACGTGAAGCGGCCCTCCTGCAGCAAGGACGGCGGCAGCATCAACAAGCGGTCCATAGGCTACTATGAGTCCTGGGCCAACACCAGAGCCTGCAGCGCTGTCTCCCCTGAGGACCTCAACTTGGACGGTCTCACGCACATCAACTTCGCCTTCGTCTTCTTCGACCCGTCCTCGTTTCAGATCGTTCCCATGGATAAGAACGCCGGCACCCTCTTGAATCGGTTCACCAAGCTCAAGGAAAAGAAGGCTGGCTTGCAGACCTGGGTCAGCGTCGGTGGATGGTCATTTAACGATCGTACGTGCAATCGCTTCGTCAGCGTGGATATATGCCCCCCGTCGTCCAAGGCTGCTGCCTGTCGACTTCATTCCAAGGCAACCAGACTGACTTGATTCTCGCTTGTAGCTGGCCCTTACCAGAAAGCCTTCAGTACAATGGCATCGAGCGCTGGGAACAGAAAGATGTTTATTGATGGCCTGATCAAGTTTATGGAGGTGAGAGTGTAGTCTGCCCGAATAATAAGTCGGCACTAATACTCTTTTTACCCAGAGCTATGGCTTCGACGGCATGGATCTCGATTGGGAATACCCAACTGCTGGTGAGCCTTTACACTCATAAAAACCCGAGCAATCACATCAAACTAATTTCAATCCAACAGATGACCGTGGTGGCACCGCAGATGACACTGCCAACTTCGTGTTGTTGTGCAAGGAGATCAAGGCGGCGTTCGGCAGTCGCTTTGGCTACTCCATCACTCTGCCAGCGTCCTACTGGTACCTACAGAACTTTGACCTTGCCGGCATGCAGCCGTTTGTTGATTGGTTCAACATAATGTCTTATGATATCCACGGCGTGTGGGATGCCGCCTCGAAATTCGTCGGTCCTATCGTCGCTCCGCACACTAATCTCACGGAGATCGATATGGGTTTAGACCTTCTCTGGCGCGCGGGCCTCCAACCCGAGAAGGTTGTTCTCGGTCAAGGGTGTACGTATTTCTGATTATTGAAGGCTTTGATAAACTAATCTCATTATACCTTAGATTACGGCCGCTCGTTTACCCTGAAGGACCCCAGTTGCAGCAAGCCGAATGGTGTTTGCCAGTTCTCAGGCGGCGCCAAGGAAGGCCCGTGTTCCAAGGCTTCTGGCATTCTCACCTTGCAAGAGATCTTTGATATTATCGAGGAAAAGAATCTTAAGCCTCAGTTCGACGAGAAGGCAGGAGTGAAATGTGATTATCTCCCTGGTGTGTGCGACGCGGTTTGATAACCATTCTGACAGTAAGGCAGGGATTCATTGGGACAGTGATCAATGGGTGTCATATGACGATGCCCAGACTTTGATGATGAAGAAGTCATTTGCAAACTCTCGTTGTCTAGGTAAGTAGAACAGGTGGAAGGTCACCTACCCTATTGGTGAGATGAACTGAGCTAATTGGATACTATTTTAGGTGGCTCTATGATTTGGGCTCTGGACCAAGTCGATCAATCGAGCAAGAGTCTGCAGTATCCCGAAGACTGGTCGGACGAAGAAATCTCCTTGTCGGAAGAAATGATCGCCGACGAAGAAGTCAAGGGCGTCTGCTACACCACCAAGTGCGGCGAGTCTTGCCGGAAGGGTGACCATGAAGCATCGCAGATGAACGGGCAGCCAGGGCTTTCCACTATGGATCGGTGCCCTAAGAACAGGTTTCGCCGACTCTGTTGCAACAAGGGTACCACCATGGGCAAGTGCCGCTGGAGAGGCTACCGAGGACTTGGTCTCGCGTGCACTGGAGGCTGCGCCGATCTAGAGACGGAAATCACACAGAACACAAACCATCACAGCGACAAGGAGGACCAGACCTGCAGCGGAGGCACCCAGAGCTACTGCTGTGCAGGCTTCATGCCACCCATCAGCAAGGAGCAGATGGAAGAGAAGATCAAGGACGAAGCAGCTGACGCCGCAATCGCTGCCGCTGAAGCGTTGGCTCTGGAGGTCGCCGCCAAGGCATTCTGCCGAATCGCCATCACGGCGGCCCTCACCCCCTTGACCTTCATTCCTATCGTCGGTAAGTCTAACATTCCACTCTCGTTGCGCTGTATATGTTTCTTCGTGGCATTTCATGCTAACAAATACGCTCCTCGCCAGGCTGGATCATCCGTCTTGCGATTCAGGCTGCCGTTCCTGCACTTGCCAACCTCTGTGCTAAGGGAATCGTCAAGGGCGGCAAATCTGTCTTCAAGTTCCAAGGCAAGGACTACAACGTCAAGCTAGATAAGCCCCTCACCACCAAAAACGACCGTGGTGACCGAGACAAGTCAGACAAGGTGGATGAGAAGGACAGCCACTGCGACCTGAAAGAGAACAAGCGCCTGGCTAAGCGCGCAGCGCTCCGTCCTAAATCGGAGACGTCAACACGAACCATCCAGATGCGCCAGACAGTCACGAAGACTTGCAATGGCGCGTTGTATCCCCAGCCGTGTCTGCACTATCGGTCCGTTATCCAGTACCAGAACGGCATGGCTACCCTGACCTGCACGACAGCGGCCGGCGGCGGCATCAGACCCGTCGTTGAAAAGTACAGCAAGGACCATCATACCAAGTGGATCAACGGGTGGATGCAGTCCGCGAACCTCAACTGTCAGCGCGATGAGTACCCTCCAGCCGCCATCTGGCAAGGACGCGACATGAGACAATGGATCCGCCTCGTGCCCGGAGCGCAAAACGGAGGTGCTGGTCAGCTTTTCAGGGGCGTCTGTCCCGCCAAGTACAAAATGTCGCCCGAGCAAGGCAAACGCCTCCTCAAGGTCGTCCGCAACTGCAAGCGCCTCGTCTCCAAGTACGTGGTGACCCGGACGGCGACCACGAAGGTGATGAAGATGAAGTTCACCAATATGCCGAACCTCGCGGACGACGGTATCCCCGACAACCCGTGCTACCCCAAGACCCTCATTGACGACCCGGGATTCGCGCTGATGACCAACGACCCCTGGTACAACGCCCACCCGGCCAGCAAGCGAAACACCCGCTTGTATCGAAATGCGCCTGGGGCCAATGTCATCGCTGGCAAGACCAACCGTCCGGGCTACAATAAGAGAGACGACGAGCAAGACTTTGACCCGGAAAGCTTCAATCCCGACGACGTGTGGGTGGATGAAGGCAACTCCACGCGCAAGGCGACAGATGAGGAACTGCTTAACCAGCTGGGCTTTTTGCGCTGCGAGAACGGCGACTGCGAGGCGGAGCTTGGCGATCTCGGGGTCAAGTCCTTGCCGTTCATCAATCCCAGCTCTACTGTGCCTATTGAGGTTGTAGCGTATGCTACACCGGCGGGCGCTCTTCCTACATCGCTCGCCAACGTGCTGGAGACGGCGTCATCGATCCATGAGGAGGCTAGGTCACTGATCACGCCAGCACCGCAATTGGAGTACGAGTACGAGGTTAAATATGAGGACTAATTTATCTCAGGCAAGTGTGGACAAAGAAGAAGACATAATTTTTGCGAAGGCCAAGTAGTTACGAGAATGGATATGCTGGAGGGGTTTGTACAATATGGTGTAGCCTGGAACGACGAAGAAGATGGCGACCGCAAAACGGCCACCAAGGAACAAAGTTCGTAATTCACTGAATTTGGCGAAGATGATATTCGTCACAGTAGCGAAAGGCGCCTTCGAGGATCTGTTGAGAGTCGTAGTGGAACCATTGTGCGTGATGATGCCAGGATACCAGAAGTGCTGTAAGCCCTCTGTAACGGTCCAAGGCCAGTGTATTTGCAACTAGCTATGCCGACTAACTACGATGATCCTCAGATGAAGATCAGAAAGAAAAAACAACAAATCTCCACTTTGCCGTAGGCCTGATCAGGGCCGTACCGCACTGGTCATCGCATTGTCGGCATCGTAGGTTCCGCGGTGGGCTTGATCAGGGGTGGCTCGTGGCCGCGATATTCAGCAAAGCCTCATACGGGCCCAGCCCGTTACACCCTCAAAGCCGAGACCGCCTATTTTTTTCTATGCTAGAGCCACTACTTTTCCTGTGGTTATACAAT
>JFFI01002117.1:0-19048 GCA_001563125.1 Colletotrichum salicis
TGAGTTCAATTGAGTACTGTGATTGGTGTTGGACATGGGAAACCCAGAGCTATGCGAAGCTCCTGTGTCGACCTTATAGCTTCGCGTTTTGGGAGCTTAGCTCTGGATCGTCTTGAAAATGTACCGGTCACGGTGACGTATTCGACGGTCGAGCACCTCAAGGCCCCCCTTAAACTACATGGTCCTGAAGCTGACTCATCTGGGGCATTCCAATCGAGAACTACTGGCGACAAATGTGAACGCTTTCTGTCTAGTACAATGTCTGTTTCCGTTAAAGCCAAGCATCCAGACTCTCTGTTGTCAAACTCCACCGAGGGGGAGAGGGTAATCTACCTAGCCTTTATTGCGTCGCCGGGATGGGCCAGGCCGATGTCAGGTTATTCAACATTACCCATTGTTATTATTGCTTCAGTCTAAAGTAGGTCCAGACGGTGCGACTCTCTTGCAAGGCACCACTACTTCAAGACTTCTGGATGGCAGGCAAAATTTCTCAATATTGATCACTATAAAGCAAAGACCAGATTGTCTCCGCCAGCAGTACTTCAAAAGATATCCATCATCCTTCGTGTTCAACGGACGACCATGTTCGCCCGTTGCCATCCTCCGATGGACGTCCTCACCTAGTGAGAAGAACTCAGTGAAAGCCAAGCTGCAATGCCGGTTCAAGGTCCTGTGATTGCCCTTCCTTGCACTCATGCGGACTCCAGAAACAACAAGATTGTTTGGCCGCACCCCCAGTGAGCTCGCAGCCTCAAATTCCCAACGCCAATGAGATGAGGTATGAGAGAAAGACAAAAACCGTGTGGAGCCCTAGTAATGCCGAATTCCAGTTCCCCCAACGCCGATGTATGAAAAGTACTGTGAGGTATTCCGGCCTGTGACACCCGCTGTAATATGAGTGTCAGGTCCTCCGTTGTTGGCCAGGATTCCTCAAAACCAAATAAAGCAATAATAGTTCGTAGCCGCGAGGCTGCTCGTTTTGGTGTTTTTAATTTTGATTTTCCCGTTAAACAAGAGCGATGCTCTTTTCATCCATTCCCTGCAGCTCAGGAGGCGTGCGATGGCACGCTGCGGGGCGTCACATCTCCGCTACGTCTGCGGCCTTGAAATTGCGCGGCCTGTTGCGACCTCGATGCCTCTGCAATCATAGCCATCTTCTTACGAACAGTCGAGAGACGTGACGTAATCATTTGAATCACTGCCAGAATGTTAGTATTGCGAGGAAACTTGAACATAGCTGCCCATCACTTACTCCGATTCACGGCCTGCTGGTCTTCGCTGTCCAGATCGCTAGAGGTCTCCTCGCGAGGCAACTCTTTGCCTGAGCTTGAGTAGCGTCGCTTGACTACGTCTTCGTCGTTGTCCAGGACAGCCTCCAGCATTCGAATGGCCGTGACATAGTACGTAACGCAACCCTCAAGGTTCTCGTTGGTAATTTCATCAATGGCTGCCGTTCTGCTCATTTCGATGGCTCGGTCGTACATCAACTTCTCAGCACTAATGCCTGGCGTAAGATAGACATCGGGAGTACTTGAAGTAGCTGACGAAGCTGAGACTTCGCCGTGGTTGCTAGGGTGGCTGGGATGATCCTCGGGAAGCTTCTGCTGAACAGCGATGAGTTTCATCCGGACAACCTCTGTCTTTTCCAAGACTTCGTTGAAGCGAGTCCGGACCCATTGGACGGTAGAGTTGATGCGCTGTGCGAGGCCCTCTTTGGAAACCTCTGCCGCAGAAGTTGGATCACCCCGCGTCTTTTGTGACCACCATAGGCTTGCAGCGTCCATGGCTCTAGCTAGCAGCGTCAGAGCCTTGACGTACAGGACCAAAGCCTCTTCAGACAGGGAAACCTCGGCGTCGATGGTGAGGCCATCCTCATCTCCAGTGATTTGATCGGTCGGCGTGCCGCCGAGTCCGTGCTCCATTGATGGGGCGAGGGGGAAAAGCTGCTTATACTTTACTTCCGCAAACCCATACACACAGTCACTCCGGTGAGCGAAATCCTGGATCAGCTTGACAGCTCGCGCATCCTCGTCGGCCGGTGCGTTTTGCTTTCCATCGCCAATGAGGCCGACGGGACCCGAAGGGGTAGGGTACGCAGGGAACGGACTGTATAGAGGAGGAGACGCCCCCTTTCCGCCCAACACATGCTGCGGGACCTTGAATCCGAACAATCGTACGCTGGCGTCTGAGATGGCTTTGGCGATAAAGCCTTGAGTCGTCGGGCTGGCGGAGAAATTCTTCCCGTCGTACGAATCGCGGGTCTCATGACCGGGACGTCCCTTGCCTGAAGCGATTTGAACTGCATTGGATGGCTGGACTCGTCCGGCGCCGGTTGTCGAGGTAGGCGGTCCCTGTTGCGTGGCTCGGCGGATCATCTGACCAGTCTTGGGTGAGAGTGACGTGAGGCGTGGGTTAGCGGCCATTTCATCAGCAAACGCGTTCACCTCAACGTGCTTCTTTTCGACCACAACATAGTCACGCTCAAACGCCACATCTTGTGCAGCCTTTTCCTGTTCAGTGACACTCCTCTCGGTGACTGGACGAAGTCTGTTCCTTGCCGGATCATCGTTCAAGTACGATGTCGGTGGGGAGGCAGAGGCTCGTGCAGAAGGCCGATTGAGAGCTGCATTCGAAAGTCTGTGAGGCCGGGCAGGTGCAGAAGTGGAGGGTTGGGCCATAGGTGGACGACGAATTCCAAGTCCCTCCCCAGGTTCTTGCCCCGGAGACTGTCCTGGACGTGGCGCAGCATCGACAGCCTGGTGGGCTCGCCCTTCTATGGGACTGGGCAACTTTGGCGATCTGAGAGGCTTCTCACGAGGCGATTTTGCTGACTCGCCTTGCTCACGTACAAGCTCGTTCTCGGTTTGCCGACGAAGGGAGAGTCGGCGAGATAGTGATGATGTGGAATCGGACCTGCCAAGAGATCGCAGATCGCGCGAGGCCTTTGCCTCGGGTTTCGGGGGTGCATCATCCTCAACAGTGCCTGGAATGGGTTCTGTCAAGATTGGGTCGTTGAAGAAGTCTTCGAATCTCATGCGCTCGACCGGATTGCGAGTGAGAAGCTTGCCGATGAGCTTGACCAGCTCTTTGCTGACCACAAGCTCCTTTGGGTACTTCACCCGATCTTCAGCGGCTTCGATCTTACGCAAAAGCTCTACGTGATTTCGGGCGCGGAATGGTGGACGACCAGTAATCATCTCGTATAAAACCGTGCCTACCGACCAGAGGTCGGCCTTCGCATCGTACCGCTCGTAGCGAAGGATTTCGGGAGCCATGTAGAGGGGGGATCCGCAGAGAGTGTCGGCGAGCGATGTTGACGGGAGAACACGGGCAAAGCCGAAATCTGCGAGCTTCAGCATCGGAAGAGAAGCCAGACCAGAGTTGGGAATCAGTGAATCCTGACTGGCGGTCAAGATAGGGCGGGAGTGTGCCTCCCTGAACCTTGGTGATGGTAAGAGCAGAAGGTTCTGAGGCTTAACATCGCGGTGGACGTAGTTTTTCTCTCGCAGAAACTTTAGGGCGCTGCCGAGCTGTTGGAGGAAGTGGCGTGTGACAACCTCGTGGAGACCCGAGTTAGGTGTAACGGGGTACTTTCTCGCCATCTCGTGTGTAGCAGGGTTGGTACTCAGCTTGTCCCTCTTCTTGATGAACAAGGACAAGTCACCAAGCTCACAGTATTCCATCACCAGGTTGATGTGTGTCGCTGATTCGACGCAGTCATGGAGGGCAACGATGTGCGGGTGTCGAAGAGTCTTGAGGATCTGGATCTCTCCGTACAAGTTCTCTCGGAGCTTGTTATTCAGGCGTCCCATTTCTACTGATTTGATAGCCACAGTTGCCTTGGAGCTCTATGACAGAGAATTAGCACGTTAGGAGCAACACAACGCAACGCCAAGTTGAGTCATAGCACTGGAGCATATCGAGGGGAACAAGAGTTGGTAGTACATGCAACAGGCCTCCAGGAATACACCACGAACAGAGGGGAGCTCGCTAACCTTGTGGTGACCGCTGTACACCTGGGCAAAGCTGCCTTTGCCGATTTCGCCTCCAATAACAAAATCTCCGATAGAAGCGTCGCCTTCGCGTCGCCTGCGTCCTGAAGAGGACGAGGTTGGTAACCGTTCTGCCATATTGATCGCCTGCAGTACTGCTTGTGTGGATGCGAGTTCGGGGACCTTTCAGTTCAGGCCTTTGGCCTATGCTATTCGAAAGACGTCGGCCGGGTGGGGTGTCATGTACACGATCGAAGTTGGGGATATGGTCGTTGTGATGGTTTTATTTAATAGATTTGGCGGAAGAAAGGCACGCCGAAGAGAAGCAAGAGATGAGCAGGCAGAACCGCGAGCAGCCGCCAGAACCCTGGTGTCGATGCTTCGAAAGGTAGGGTACTGTGAAGGCAGCGACAGGCAGGTATCCGATAGGTCGGAGTGCACGCGGACCAGGTTGATGCAGAAGGGAAGGACCGTCGTAGCGTCCGTGGGGTGGGTGCAGGATTGTGTCGACGAAGCGACCGGGAACGAAGCGAAAGTCGAAGAAGGCAGAGAAGGGCAAGGATGGATTTATCGGGGGGTTGTGGTGATCGGGCGGTGATCGGAGGAGGGAGGCGCTGGAAGTATCGAGAGTGATGTGACTAATACGGGTGGACGGTGAGCGTTAGGAAGCAAGCCAAGGAGAAGGTACCAGGCCGTTTGAGGCTCTCTCGCAGTATATCGGAGAGTTTGGAGGAAGTTCGGAGGGGAAAAGGTACCTTTTTCAGGACAAGAGTCAGGCAAAATCCAAGGTCAAGCTAATGACTCGGAGCTACCAAGGACGTGACGTTGTGTACTCGAGAAGTACCCTGATGGAGTGAAAGAGGCGGTTATGGGCGAAGCAAACGGCGGTACAAACGGTATGCGATGGATGGTGTTAGATGGGTGGTGGTAAGGTATGCGCGCAAAGGGCTTCCGAGGAGCGACCGGGGGGGCAGAGAAGTCGAGGGATGTCGTGAATGTGGTGAGTAGGGGGAAGAGCAGGAGATGGAAAGAGAGAATAGTCGAAGGATAAGAAGTCGAGGTTGGCGAAGGGGGGAGAGAGCAAGGTCAGAGGAGTGGCGGTCGGGATGGGGATGGGCAGGCGATGTAGAAGAAGGTCAAGGGACGCGCCGAGAGAGGGTTGAGTGACAGACCTGGAGCCAGCCGGACTGCCCAGGACGGGAGTGAGTGACGAAGGGTGGATGGGGCGCAGAGTGGATAAGACCGATTAGATAGGGGGGTGGGTACAGGGTGGAGGGTCCAGTTGTTGATTGTGATAAAGGCACAAGGTACCTTTCCTAGGTACCTTTCAGGGTGGCCGCGGTAGCAGCCCTTTTTACTGTCACTGACTTCGTAGGTAGATCGGGACTGGAGGAAGCAAGTACCTAGCGGCGCAGCAGTAGCGCCAGATGGGACGGGAGCCCAGTGTGAGTGACTGTCAGTGACAATGACTGGATTCCAAGTTGAGGTGTGCTGAGTCCTAATCAATCGGAGCCGGCATGGAACTCTGGACTGCGGCTTGCCGTGTGCGAAGCGATGCGCTGTGTTACCCTGGCGGTGGTTGCTTTTGATACATAGGTATGCAGTATTCCTATGGATACACTGTAGACGGGAGTACACAACTAATGGTAGGAGATCAAGGTGACAGGGCACAGGAAACCGGGGAGGAGAACGTAAGGTATTGGTCTGGACTGGGTGATGAACAAAAGGGATGCCTTGATGGTGGGTGCTTGGTCTTCTCCTGATTCGGGATGTTGAAGAAGATGGGGGCGGTGGATTGGTGGATTGATGGATTGTTGGGTTTTGGTGAATGAGCTGTGATGCTGCGGGTAGGACAACATTGGAGTGGCGGCAGCTGTGCTCCCTCTGTGCCTCTCTCTCAGGTCCAGTCTCTCCTTTCTCTTGTGTTTCCGAGTCTCTCACTCACTCACACTGTGAGTTACACCACGATCACGACGTGCCCCAGTCTGGCCGACCAAGACAGATAGATCCAGGTGGCCAGGGTTGATGTCGATGATGTAGTGTGTCTATCTGCCTGATTAGGGGGGAAACAGCGCAGGAGTCGCATATAGGGCGCTTATGTCTGTCTCTCCATGTCCATTTACTACTGTAAGATATCCGTAAGGTAGCAGTGTATAATGCGTCAGAGGACGACAGTCATTTGTCCAAGGCACAACTCTGACAAGAAGACGTTCCTCCTTGTCCTTGACTCGAAGCCAAGAAGAACACACAGTGTGCTGAGTAGATTATTATTATTGGAGTGAGCAAGTGACCAGAGAAACGTGAGCTTTGCCTAGGTGACCAGCCCGACCCTTGGGTTTGGGGGCTCGTGATGCTTTGCGCTGCGCTGCTCGGTGGAGCATTTCCCCAATTGTGCGAGGGAGCATGAGTGTCACGATGCGATACGTACCGGGTGTAGGTACCTTCGTTAGGTAAGGACCGTAAGGTGGTGCGCAACCTTACTGCGGTAGCTGCTCGATCCCCCCCCCCAAAGGATACCAGGTACGTACCCAGGTACATGCCGTTCCGGAACAGCCAATGCAGGTGCATCGCAACCACCCCCGCTCGTATCCTCGTGGTCACTGGTCAGGGGTCCTTTTGGTGGTGCGTGGTAGCGGGACGGGGGTCTCATTGGAGAGGGATACCTTGCCTGTACCAGTCCGGTTTCGGTCACGCACACCAGACAAGCGAGGATTTCCTGCCTCTCATACAACTGATTTAGTCCTTGGGCTTTGGAGGTTCTCCTTCACCTCAAACTTCTCACCATTTGGTCCTTGGTGTGCCAGCGCTTGGCTCGTTGCTTGTGCGAGGGCCAAGTAGGGGTATCGGCTGCTTGTCGCACTTGCCTTAAAGGTAACTACCTCAAGACCTGGAGTCAAATGCCATCATGACGCGATAAGGCTCATGTATCGCGATAAGACGCACGGTTCGGCAAGGCACCAAGGCACCTTGGAGGTTAGCGCACCAATCCGTCCACCGCCCACCACCGCCTTCCTCATCCTGCACCCCTTCGTTGGCGTCCTCCAAATCGTCCATCCTCGCCCTTCTCCTCTCTCCCGTCCTCGGCCAGCACGCCTTATCTCTGAGTCTTATTCATCTTTGACTAGACTAGCGGCAGCGACAGCGGCAGCGGCGACATGCGGATATCTCATTCGTGATACGACATCCGGGGTGACAGAAAATAGGATATTCTGTTTCGGCGTTTGCATCTTGTCTGCATTCCTCCCCCCCACGGCTCGTCTCGTCCAGACCTCTATCCGTAGGCAGGCCGCAGACCTCCAGGCTCGTCCCCACTCGCCGAACTCGCCTAACTTCCGTGTCTGGGAAAGCGCAGAGACAACGCAGCCAGCTCCAACCTCCTGGGTACAATGTCACCAGTCCCAGTGTGCGTCTCAAGGTCATGGTCCTCCGAGGCTCCGTTTCCCCAGGACCCAAGCTGCCGACTTACTTCTGCCTCTGCGGCTGCTGTTCCCTACTGCGAGACAAGAGCATGCAAACGCACCTCATGTATCCGTACGGATACCCAGGGAGAGCACGGGCGTCCCATTACGGTCAACAGTACATGCGGACAGAACCTGGACTCTTCCCAAGGTTGTGCTCGAGGACAAAAGAGCCTGAGGCACAAGATGGAGATGGTGCCTGAGGAAGATGTTTTTGGTACATCTCTACTGTCATGAATCCTTGACTTTGACTCCAATATCAAAACAAGCGCCTCTCGGGAGTCAAGGGGCCAAGGGCCTGCTTGTTCCTCACGCTGGCGTTGCCATGGACCACCATTCATCAACATCAAACCTCCCATGCATTGCAGAGCATGTCGCTAACTCAAAGACAAAAGACGGGCGGTGAGTGAACGACAAGGCATCGACAAGGCGAGGAAACTTAAGCTCACCGAGTCTACCCCAACTCAACCCAACCGTCCATTGTCTCCGAAGTCGTAGCTTCCACTGTGCAGCACGATACACTTTAGCTGCTGGAACACCTTACGCCTGCCCGCTCGTCCCTGCTACCGAATTTCATCATCACGTCGTAAGGTCTTCGTGGCACTAGGTTCCCAGCAACGGCCACTCTTCCGTCCAATCCACGCCTCCAACCCGGCCTGGTCTCCTCATCTCTTACACCAAGCACCACCTTTGGCACCGACTCCAGCGAACCCTTTCTCGGTCTCTCCCCTGCAACACCATACTTGCGATGGAACCCTATCCACCTGACTTTACCTTACAGTGTGAACGGAGCACGGCAAACCTTACACTAGGGCACGCAGCTAGCTGCCTGCAATCCACCTTTCGAGCATTCCATCCGCCCTTCCAGATGCACGCCAGAACACCCGGACCGCATGAAAAACATGCCCGCCGTCCCAGAGTCGCAGACCTCTCTGAGTTGTTTCGACACGTCAGTTACGCTGTGTTTCGGTATACCTCTCGGCCAACCAAAGTATCGTCTACCTTTCCGACATACACCGCTGCCCTCGGACACGATTGATCACCCTTCGGAGCCACACACTATTAGTAACCTTGAACCAGCAACAAAGTGGACTCCAGGGACCGATGGGCCATGCATCAGATCTGTTCCGCTGGGCCACCAGAACCCACAGAGCACCTATCCGCAAGCTACCCTGATAGACGGCAACTACCTACCCGCAATCTCCCTAGCAGCAGCAGCAAACACATGCTGCATCTCGTTATCTCATGTGAAAATCACCAGCCACGCCAACGGCTAGACTAGCCAGCTGTCAACCGGCCGTTGAAACGAACCATTTCCACGCAGGTCGACCGATTCAAGCATCCCGAGCGCTCAAAGCTGTTCTCTGTTGTCTGTCTCTGGCCTCAAGCCGTGACGGCACGAATGCCTATACTGATGGAACCGTTCTGTTCCCTCATTCCAGCGAGCCATGGCGCAATCTGGTGTTCCACAGCTAAAGACGACCCGGCAATGACGCTGCCAAACCTCAAAGTACCTTGCGTGCTTGCCTACGGATACGTGGTCCCAAAGTCAAAAGTCTATCTACGCTGCGCTACGTCCTGTGCCCGAGTGCGCTGCGGTCGACTTGTCATTCATCGCCTCAAAACTTAGGTTTCCGGTCCAAACAACGCCCCCGTTCAAATGGGTATCTGATCCAATCTTGACTAACGGCAAACGCAAGCCCCATACTTTGCAACGAACCTTGCGCAATCAACAACTCTTCGCCTGCAGCTCAGCACGCGCATCCGGGCATTCAACTTTCCTCGGGGGCTGCTCGTCCCTGCTTCGCCTTGCCTCGCCTCAAGCTCGTCTCATTGCTCAGGCTGCTCGTCTTCCTGCCTGGCGCCACCTGTCGCTCCTTGTGCTAGCCAACCGGATCGCCAGACGGCAGATCCGCGCTGGCAATGTCTCGAGACTCGACTGTCCAGGTTCGGTTCGAGACTTTGTCCACTTCCACTTGGTGTTTCTTCAATGTGAGCGCTGACCAAGGCTCTCGTCGTTGTCTCCTTGCCTGGCGGGCGGGATGAGATAAGACATGCGTCCAAACGCCGCGAGACCAACCAGGACACACCCATCGCCCACAACAGTCGTATTGTGACTATTGTCGGGGTCTCGGGAATCGTTGGAACTGGAGACGCAACTGCCTTACTCGATGCATGGCTCAAACAACGCGAGAACCAACAGGAACGTCTCTAGCATCGTTGCACTGCTACCTTGCAGGAAAGTACCGTACCGCTCGGTGACCACCACGACGCACAAGTGCTCCAGGCCGATACTTCTCCGGCCTTTTCAACCATAGCCTATTCTCGTGTCACCCTCTCATCCCAATCCAGACGTCTTTGCCATGTGTGCACGTCTCAGGCAACCACTCGTCCAAACGAAGTTTCTCCTCACTTCCACCTGCTATGCGCCTATCCAAGGGCACGAACCATCTATCAAGAGAAACGACTTGACTGCCCAAACTTTACATGTGGTTCTGTTGATGCCCCAGGCCTCCACAAGTCACTTAATAGCCCCTGTCCAGTGTCAATGAAACCTCTTGACATCACCAACTCTGGTCTCGAATCACGCACACACCCCACTCGAAATCTCTCTGAGGCAGAAGGGGCCAAGAAGTGAAGCTCAAAAGACCAAGGCAGAGAGCTGTTCATTGTGCCTGGCAGCAACTATTGACGGCGCAACCCACTCCACTAACGCCTCCGAGACACATGTCTCGCTGGCCAGCCCCCCATGCAAGTGTCATTCGTCGTCCCAAAGGGGCAATCCGAATTGGGTGCCGCGCCCTCGGAGCCGTCATCCATTCTCGACGATCATCCTCCACTCGAGAGATAAGTTTGGCATACAAAAAGTTGCACTATTGTCAATCACTATGAGTGATGGGTGCGAAATGTACGAATACCTGCATCGCGTCGACTTTTAGACCAAAACCCTGGAGCATTTGTTCCGAGTGGTCTCTATCAGACAGCTCTTGGTCCCCCGGCCGATCTTCACGCTCTAGTCCATCCCTCCCGGGTACCACACGGGGATCCATCCCCGCGTGCTCCAACTTCAAGCTCCTTCGCCTGCCGCCTACCCCCTTGGCGGGTGGATGCCCGCATCACCCGAGGTCCTAGCGTCCAAATGACAGCCTCGCCGGCAGCGATCGACAATCCTCCAACCGTCGTCGGGCCAATCACCAATATCAATGGGTGGCCACAGTGAAGCTCAAACTACGGAGTAAATGAATGACAGAAACAAAGTGCGGCTCCAAGGTCGATGAAGTCTGGGGAAGTACGACTTGTGTCCCTAGACGACTGTCGGGAATTGCCACTTCGTCTCGTCTTACAATGTGGCCAAGTTGGGTGTTCAGACCAGCATTTGAGGTGGACTGGGGATGTGTTGATCCAGGCTGGCGCTAGGTTTTCTTTTCTCAAAAGACTCGATGCTTTCCTAGAGTCATTGCCTGCACTCAAAACCTCGTCGCCGAACATTTTATGCTCTATTCGATTTGTTGCCGCACGTCCGATACGTCACGACTGACGTCTCCGCATAGGAGGCTTGATTGCGCCCGTGTTCTGCCGCCAGCCAGGGTCCTACCAGGATTTCTGCCTAGCCATCTATGTCACCAAAAAGTACGATATCTGTATCGTCCTGAGGCTTCGGCATGCAACAGTCGAAAAAGTCAAGCGCGCCCTCGAGGATTGGCATGCCTAGATCCGCGGTTCTACCTGACCCTGGTATTTGTACAATTCTGCCTACATCCAGTATGAAGCAGACGTGCGTCGAATATCGTAACCTAGGTGTCACAGGCAGCACTCGTCACTGCTCCACGAGAAACGGGAGGATCCGTCGATTGCGTCTCAGAACTTCACGGCTCCCGGTGCTGGAAGCCCGAGGTAATCGACTACCTTACACATGACGTCTACGTTGCTCCGAGGAAACGGGCTGGACCACGCTTTCAAGGTAGGGAGCACACATGAATCTTGTGCTCAACACTTGATACCTGCAATACTCACAAAAGCCACAGTCCACTGCAGCGCCGATCGACTCACACAACCGTTTCTTCTTTGCGCAACTAAAGGGCCTCAACCCGCCGGATCGCCTTGGTGCATACTTTTATGTGTAACCGAAGAAAGGTTCGCTGGGCTTGGCGTCTGCCTCGGCCAGCGCTGAAGATACTCAAGTCATTGGGGGAAGCGAGCTTGAAGACCAGCTTTGCGTTTCCTGTTGCAGCATCTGAGAGTCGCAACTATACTCCAGCGATTTTCTACGATGCTGAGGTATATCGGCCTTTCCTTGTGAGATTGGGACTCTCGTCAATTCAGGCCACGTCTTTTCATCATCTGCTTATCCGTCCGCTGACACTTATACTGACAGACCCGAGTTGCTGCTGATTAAACCTCAGACCGGGTTCGCATTTCCGCCTGCTTTTCAAAGGCGAGACGAGATCACTGCTAGTAGACAGCAGGTTACAGAGCTACTCCTTGCCGAGGGGAGCATCATTCTCTTCTCTCAGTGTGTTCTACACAGAGCGAAACTCGGCACCCAGATATTCCTCGAAGGAGAAGATACAATGCTGCCTCTGGGTATGACTTATGCAAATGAAGCCATCCACTCAAAGACCGCCAGCCCCTCGGACCGGTAAGATTCGAAGGGCAACATCGAAGTCGTACAATTCACCATACGTACCATGAGGGATGGACGTATTTTGGCCTCACTTTTATCCTGCCCCCCTGACTAGTCGGGTGCCTGCCTGCTTGCCCCGCGTCCATCGTCAAGGAGAGAGGCCATCCTTCCCAATCCCGTATGACTCAAACCTTTAAACCAGTATAATTGAATATAACTAGCGCAGGAGATGGGGAGAGTAGGAGTGTAAACATTTCACTCTGCTCATGAAAAGCCTTGTACCCACATAGAGAGGCACGCAGACGATATGGAGAGAATAAGTACCATGCAAGGTAAGTTCTTGACGTACAGACACTTACTGGGTGGGCGAAGAGTCTTCTTTTGAGCTGTGACTGGACCTGTAATGTCTGCCTACTATGACAAGAACTTTTGTCATATGAGATGGTGGAAGATATTAGTTTTTCCGAGACGAAAGTAGGCAAGTAAAACGCAGACGGGATGAAGAAGATGTGCATTTTACTTCGTTTCCCAATATTATATGGAAGCGCTATATTCCCCTAATATCTTTTCAGAATTCGCAAAACCGCCTTATACCCGTGGTATCCTGGCACCAGAACATGAGACTACAGGAGGACGGGTCGCGCAAGGTTCGTAAAAGACCAACGACGACAACAACGGAATCTGCAAAAAACATGCGTCTTTTTTCACAAAGGAGCTTGGCTCAGGCCGCCAGACGAACATGGGAGAAGCATTGGGGGAGCGGGGGGGGGACCACCCACCTACTCTCGTCATGGTAACGGCAACAAGAGCTCGCGCGTAAAAGAGAACAAAGAGGATGGACAAATGAGGGCGGGAAAACGTCGATGCAGCTCGACGTGTTCCGCGCCCACCTTGGCCTGACTCCTTACCTAGCCGTCTGCCTGCCCGAGAACCATGCATGCAAAGATGCAGCTTACCAGATTCGTACAGCTCCAGCTTCCGGCCACTCATATCTAGCCTCGCAGGACCAAGCATCGCCTGGATGGTGTCAGTGGGTGCGACTTTCTGTGTACTTCTCGTTGACTTTGTAACAGTCCTTTTTGACATTGTCTTTTTTGCTCGCTCTACTCTAACTGAATGTATCCATGAAGCAGTCCCCTACAAAGTCGGGGGGACCAGCCACAGCGCCGTTGGGTATGTACGTCTAAAGAAGTAACATGGGGAGCGGCGAATGCTTTTGCACAGTACGCCCTCTGCTTCCCCCGTGCCGATGGCCTATGCTCCATATGCTCCATGCTCCGTACCCGTGTGTGATGAATCAAAAAAAAGGGAATCCCAATGCTGCAGGTAAGGCAAGTGTGGACGTGGCCCAACCGTGAGACAACCCCCCGCGCCGCAACCTTGAAGCTGTCTTCTTTTTTTCCCACGTTCTCGAGGGCAGACAAAATAACATGCGCTTCGATGAAGCGATGCTCTTTGTAGCTCTCAACTAAATGTCCAAACCAAGCCGCGAACTGCTGCGTCATTAAGGCTATTCGTCAGGGTCCATGATTGGATCCCGACTTGACCAACCGTACCCCACACTTTAGTGTGGTGTGACAGGACACCAGCCGCTCGACGATCATCGACAAGTACACCCCGTTGGAGAGCGTATCTGTCTGTCATCACTACCATCTCAGTGAGCTCTATCTTCACTTAGTGGTGCGCGGCCTTCTCGACAGTCGGGAGCTCCTTGAGCGCCTCGCCGATGATGTTGATGGCCTTACGGAGCTCGGTCTCGGAGATGACCAAAGGAGGAGCGAATCGGATGATATTGCCGTGTGTAGGCTTGGCCTGTGAAAAGCAGAGGAGTCAGTACTGTGCCGTGTGTAACATTGTACGGGGTGTTTGCGACTTACCAAGAGACCCTTCTCCTTCAACAACAGGCACAGATCCCAGGCGGTTCGGCCAGCCGTAGCCGACTCGTCAATGACGACGGCGTTCAGCAGACCCTTTCCACGCACCAGCTCGACAATGGGCGAGTTGAAGGCTCTGATGCCCTCACGGAAAATGTTGCCCAGCTTCTCAGCCTTGGCAGTCAGGTCTTCCTCCTCCATGATCTCCAAAGCGCGAATGGACACGGCGCATCCGAGGGGGTTACCGCCGTAGGTGGAACCGTGGGTGCCGGGCTCAACGACAAGCATAATCTCCTTGCTCGACAGAACGCAGCTGACGGGGTACAGACCGCCAGAGATGGCCTTGCCCAGCGTGATCATGTCAGGCTTGATGCCGGCCCACTGAGAGCACAGCATGCGTCCAGTGCGACCGATACCAGTCTGGATCTCGTCACAGATGAAGAGGACGTTGTGCTTTTTGCAAAGATCATTCACTCTCTTCAGGTAGTCGTCGTCGGGGACCACGACACCGGCCTCGCCCTGGATCGGCTCGATGATGATGGCAGCAGTGTCCTTGCCATGCGCCTCGAACACCGCCTCGATATCCTCGACGTTGTTGTAGCGAATGGCCTGGCCCGTGGAAGGGTTGACGGCGCCAATGCCGGGGACATAGGGGCCGTAGTTGTCCCTCGATTCGGGGTCGACTGACAGAGAGATCGCAGTCATCTGGAAGGATTTCATGTTAGCCTCGGCCCGGAATACGCAGCTGTCAGCAGCTAGATCTAGGAAATGTACTCACAGTTCGGCCGTGGAAGTTGTCGTTGACGGAGAAGACCAGAGCCTTGCCCTGCTCAACGCCCTTCACCTTGTACGCCCACTTGCGGGCAATCTTGATTGCGGTCTCGACGGCCTCAGCGCCCGTGTTCATGGGCAGGACCATGTCGTAGCCAAAGACCTGCTGGATCTTCTCGGCCCACTTGGGGAAGACATCGTTGTAGAAGGCTCTCGAGCTGAGAGTCAATCTGCTGGCCTGCTCCGTCAAGGCCTTGACTAGCTCGGGGTGGCAATGGCCCTGGTTGACGGCGCTGTAGGCGGAGAGGAAATCAAGGTACTGCTTGCCCTCGGGGTCCCAGACGTGGACGCCGCTGGCCTTGGAGAAGACGACGGGCAGCGGGTGGTAGTTGTGGGCAGCAAGCTCCTCCTCAGACTTGATCGCGGCCTGGGTCGAAGAGGCATGGTATCTCGACTCCACTCCGCCATTGGACTGAGGGGTGCCGCCGTTTGCGTGGGGGGCCATATTGTCTGATTTACGGAGAATGGACTTGGTGGGAGGCAAGTGTGGTTGAGATGAGTTGAATGGGTAGTTGAAAGTATCAATTGGTTCCAAGGGAATGTTCAATTTCTTGTCAGAGAGTGTTTGCGACTCAGGACAAGTGGCCGTTCAAGTAGAGTTCGTGAGCAAGGAGATGGAGAGTAGGGAGAAAGAGAGCGTCAAGAGAAGAAGACGGGAACGAGGGGCAAATCGCGGGGTCTTGGGTAATTATACCCCCCCCCCCTGAAAGAAAGCCCGGTCATCCTTGACTAAAGAACTCAAGCGCGATACGGAAGCAGACAACCAGGAAACCAGGTGGTCGTGGAAAGCGGCGGCGGCGGCAACGTTGACAGGGTCCAAATATCGCCGGAGGCGGACGATACGAGTGGGAAGTACATAGCCCTGGTACAAGACAAAGCAGACGAGACGGCTATGACGGGTTCTGGCCAGTTTGTGGGCGACGAAAAAAAAAACTAGTAATTGCTACGCAGGTAAGGTATGAAAAACGGCTGGACCTTGACCTGGAACCAAACTCTTGGTGTCGGAGTCAGAAGGCGCGCCACTATGCCTTTAAGTGCAGGTATGTTCCCCTAAGCGCAGGTATAAGCGGCTCAAGTGGGTGAGTGGGCAGGATGACGCCCGAGGGGGCCATGTAAGGGGAACCATCCCGGTGCCACTTCAGTCACATGGCCCCCCGGGAGGAGAGAGGGGAGGGTGGCGCGGACGTAGGAAAAGCAGTGCGTTCGGTCACCGGTGGTTTCTTTGATCCTTTTCTCTGGTGTAAAGATCTCGTAATGGAATATGAAAAGGATGCCGTTGCTTGGTGTTGCCGCGGGTTGGAGTCTGGGGAAAAGATGGCAACGGGGGGAAGATGGCTGCCGAGTGTTGTTGATGGTTGAATGTCAAGAGAGGAACCACCAATCCCATCAAAAGCAGCAGTCAAACACCCAAAGCGAGAGCCTCTTGCCAATGCGGCGGGGCGGCGGAAGCAACGACACGGGCAGACTTCAACCTGTGGGTGGGAGTCTTGGGACGGGTCAGGAAGAGGGGAGAGACAACAACTGTGAGGAATGCAGGCACCGAGGCCGATAACGGGCATCTGTGCTTGCGGCGTTGGAGAGGCACAGCAAGTAAATGCCTATCTACGCTATCATATTTCTCTTGCGTTGCAGGCGGCCAATATTGTAACAATCCGTCGTCAATTCTCGAGAAAGCGCATATGTATAACACATTCAACGGTTTACCATTGGACTGAGAAGAACAAGATAGGAAATTACACGTAGATAAACCAAGCGGACCGTAGAACGTGGAGAATCAGAGAGTGCCATTGGGGCCGAAGTGGAACGGCAGAGGAAAGGGCTCCGTGGCCCAATGACAAAGTCGGTATTTCCATTCCCGCTGTTCGGATCCAATAGGGCCGTCGATTTATATGGAGACGACTGAGGATCCAATGAGCTTCTCCTCTCTCGCCGAAGAAGTGGATACCGGGATGTTCTTGCCTGACAACTTGTGCCTAAGTAACAAGGCCACAAGGCTAGATGTGGTCTTGTGTTTTTTCATTCTTCAAGCTTCCGGCGACTGATGCTTTAGTGACCAATTAATTGCCTGAGGACGGTGGCCTGTCAATGAAACTTTAGCGTCTCTGCGTCCGTCCACGGCCCTGCCGCATCATCCTGGTCTACCCGTTTCGACATTCCATTAGCGATCGAGAACACCGCTTTTCGGCATCAACTCTTCCATCAAAGCCCACACACTCCTTTTCCTCCCCCTAGCTGACGGCCACACGGCAAAGCGCGAGAAAAGGAAAACGGGCGAGAAACGAAGGGAAAAAAGGCTATCCAGGTTGACACACATACACACGACAACCGGCACACACGCGGCAACACCATCACACGTCCTGACTCGCTTCATCGCTCAAATCCATCGGGCTCCCCGTTGCACCGAAACCGTTCGTTCACGCCGCCGCTTCTGCAAAGAGGGTCATTCCCCAACAGCAGCTTCACCGCACCGCACCACCACCAAAACCCCCGTCCGACCGATGATTACGCAATAACTCTTCCGTGCCCACCCCGCCTGACTGCCGCCGCCGCCGCCGCCGGCCACAACTCAGTCGTCTCCCACCCCGTATCCACAATGGCTTCCGTCGGCTCCCCGCCCGCCCCCGAACTCCTAATGGCAGTTCGTAACGAGCACAACAAGCCCTCCGTCTTCCGGTCCCTCCTCGTCATCCGCCTCCTCAACGCCTGGTGGGTCCTCACCTTTTTCCAGCCCGACGAGTACTTTCAAGCCCTCGAACCCGCCTGGCGCATGGCTTTTGGTGAAGGGAGCGGCGCCTGGATCACTTGGGTGAGTTTCTTATCCTCTATTTGTAATTCTTGTTTATTCATGCACTGTATTACATTTTGTTTATGACGACTACTCCCAACTCAAGTTCTTTGGTGATGTGCAAGTACAACTAACACAACACCAGGAATGGAGAAACCAGCTCCGCTCCTCGCTGCATCCCGCCCTCTTCGCCGGCGTCTACACCCTCGCAGACCTCGTAGCCCGCCCCCTCCCCATCATCAGGCCATGGCTCCTCCTCGCCGCTCCAAAGGCCGCACAGGCCATCTTTGCCGCGGCCGGCGACTGGTACACCTGGCAGCTGGCCGTCAAGATCTACGGCGCCGATAGCTCCGTCTCATGGTTTGCTGTAAGTCACCACCACCACATCATCAACATCAACATCGGTAGCTGCCACAAACTTGCTATACCTTTGTGAACTTGTAAAGTGAAGTCATGGCTGATGCAATATCGTTGTATAGCTATTCATGAGCATGTTCAACCCTTTCCAGTGGTACTGCTCCACCAGAACTTTTTCCAACTCGCTGGAGACCACCCTCACCATCATGGCCCTCAACTACTGGCCCTGGGAACTCCTCGGTGATGCAAAGACCGAAAAAGAGAACCCCAAGCCCGCGTTTTCCATCTTGCACACGCCCGGGACTCTCACAAGGTACGTCCCGTCTCTCAAATTTGACACCGGCCAGCCGCCCATCCATCTTCAGCAGCACCCAAAGAAGAACACTCACTTACACGCAAAACAGTCTCCGCATATCCCTCATCCTCGCCGCAACAGCAGTCCTCCTCCGCCCAACAAACATCCTCATCTGGACAACAGTCGCCCTCGCAACCCTCCTCCGGCCCCTCCTCTCCCGCTCCACCTCCACCTCCGCCTCCGCTCCCGTCCTCACCCCGCAAACCATCCTCCTCCTCCTTCGCGAAGCCCTCCTCTGCGGCACCCTCGTCCTCTCCCTCTCCCTAACCTCAGACCGCCTCTACTTCAACCAGTGGGCCTTCCCCCCCTACAGATTCCTCTACTTCAACCTCTCCAAATCCCTCGCCGTCCTCTACGGCCGCAACGACTGGCACTACTACCTCTCCCAAGGCCTGCCCCTCCTCTCAATAACCTACCTCCCCTTCGTCCTCTACTCCCTCTACAACCCCACACCAACAACCCAACACTCCAAAATCAGCACGGCAACCCTCAAAACCCTGTCTTGGACAGTCTACATCACAATCGCAGCCCTCTCCTGCGTCTCCCACAAAGAAGTCCGCTTCATCTACCCCCTCCTCCCAACCCTCCACATCCTCGCCGCCTCCCCGCTAGCAGCCTTCTTCACAGTCCCGGCCCCACCACCCTCCGTAAAATCCCCGCTCCCGAAGCCCCGCCTCCGGCACAAACGCCTCCTCACCTCCGCCCTCGCCATCCACGCCGCGCTCGCCTTCTTCCTCACCCTCCTCCACCAACCCGCGCCCCTGACGGTCCT